>LKNJ01002630.1:0-116560 GCA_002120245.1 Maccullochella peelii
CTCCACTGTGAGACTATTAAAGGATTTCTGATTTCTGATTTCTACTTGTCCATTGCCTTGGTCTCAACAGATGAGAGGGAGTAGAGGCTCCCCTTGGGGAGCATGGCACCAGGTAGGAGGTCTATAGCACAATTGAACGGCCTGTGGGGAGGAAGGGAAACAGCACATGATTTGCTGAAAACTACCTTCATGTCCAGATTCTCGGAAGGAACAGACGTTAGGTCGGGAAACTCCTCAGTCCTCGCTAGCTCAGGAGGGAGAGGGAAGGCAGCTGAGTTGAGGCAGTGGGAGTGACAAAACTGGCTCCAGCTTGAAATGGTGTTATTGGTCCAGTCAACATGAGGATTGTGGACCGACAGCCAAGGCAACCATAGGACAATGGGAACATGAGAATCATCCATCACATGGAAAGATATGTGTTCGGAATGATTACCCAAAATGCGCACCAACACTGATTTGGTAACATGGGTAACGCGTGAGTCTTCAACCATTTAAGGCACACGTAGGTAAGGGTTGATCTAGGGAACGCAGGGGACTCTTCAATTGACTGGCTGTGGCCGCACAGATAAAACTCCTATCCGCGCCAGAATCAATGAGGGCAGTGAGCGCGTGAACACCATTAACCAGAAACAGCATGACAGACAAGAAAGAGTGTTTAACAGGGAAATTACCTTGCACTGTGCCCACCTGAAGCCCTCCTTCTACTGATGGCCATTGTCTTTTAACGGACACTTGAAGCAAAGGTGTCCTCTCTGTCCACAGTAGAAGCAGGCATTGTGCTCGCGGCGGCGCATGCGTTCCTCAGGAGAAATCCTGGTGTGACTGACCTGCATCGGCTCAACTGGCAGACTTGTTTCCTGGAGAGGTGACAATGGAGGAGCTGAAGTGGGCCATGGACGAGGGTGAAGAGATGACCTCTCGCTATGTCGCTCCCTGAGACTAGCATCAATCCTCCCAGACACCTCTATCAACTTGTTGAGATCAGTGGGGAGCTCATGTGACACTAGCTCATCCTTCACAGCATTAGACAGTCCATGAAGGCATCAAACAAAGCAACCCCCTCCCAGCCACACAAGGCTGCCAAAGTGCGGAAATCAATGGCATAATCAAACACTGACCTGCTGCCCTGTTTGAGCTGTAGCAACCGGCTGGCGGCATCTCTACCAGACACAGAGCGATCAAAAACCTGTCTCATCTCATCAATAAAGTCCTTGAACTTGGCACAGACAGGAGAATTAGATTCCCATAAGGCTGTTCCCCACTCCCGGGCCTTGCCCGTGAGCAACGTGATAACATAGGCCACCCGTGAACACTCAGTGGGGAAAGCTGAGGCCTGCAGCTCCAAAGTCAGAGAACATTGAGAAAAATAAGGAATGACAGGTTCCTGGCTCACCGTCATACGGCTGAGGCGTGGGCAGTCTGGGTTCCCTGGCAGAAGTCTGAATAGAGGGTGAGCCGCCAGGTCCAGCAGAGGTTGAAGGAACCTCCAATCATAACTGCTGCAATTTGATGGTTAAGGCATCAACAGAAGCAGCAAGAGACAACAGGTCCTGATTAACCTGCTGTAGGCCTTGTTGGTGGGTTCCCAGCACAGCTCTCTGGTCACTTACTGTGGCTTGCAAAATCCGTATGTCCACTGAGTCCATGTTGGCCAGATTGTTCTGTCAGATACCGTGGAGAGGACTCAGGAGCAGACAGCGAGGAAGTTTTATATAAGGACGTTTTAATATCAAAAGTCACAAACACAAAAGTCTGGGCAAAACACACAAGTAGAGACAGGCCAAGGTTGAAAGTCCAAAAGGTCAGGCAGCGTGGCAGAGGTACAGGCAAGGGCTAGGCAGAGTTCCAGAAACAGTCCATGGTCAAAATACAAAACATTTGTCAGTGAGGCAAAGGTACAGGCAAGGGCTAGGCAGAATCTGGGTCATCTATGAAAACAAAGCAAGGTCACAGCTTGATCCAAAAAACAGGGCTTGAGTAAGGGCTTGAAAGCTTGGCAGAAAACACAAGACAATCTGGCACTGAACAAAGGAAGGAAACTGGTTTAAGTAGAGAAGTGGCTGAGAATCAGGGGCAGGTGTGTCCTGGGGAACAGGTGTGCCTAATCAAGCGATCCTGAGGACAGGAGCTGAAATGACACGACAGGAAGTGATTAAAAAATAAAATACACACAAGGACTAACGGGATGTGTATTTGAGTAATTGTTTTAACCCAAACTGTTATGGCACAGGTAGTAAAATGATTTGTTTTAGGTCTTGGGGAATTGACTATCACTGAGCATTATGGCTGTACCAGCTGCTAACAGGCCATCACACACCTGACTGCTTTGTTTGCTAGTCAACAAATAATATAAATAAATAAAAATAATAAAAATATACAGGCTTTACTTGAAACCCTTGCAAGCTTGACTGGTTTTCCGCTGTCCCTCCACTCGTTCCCCGCTGTGTCATTCACTCGGGCCAGTCTGCTCAGGCCATTTCTGGTCTCCTTCTCGTTTTAACAACCGTGCGCTCATCTTGGTCATCGGTTTCAGTTCAGGTAGATCTACAAATAGATGCAAAAAGAAACCAGCCAAAACACATGAAGGATGAGGGTCATCACTCATTGTTCATCAGACTCCCAACAGCAGATGAATGCTTT
This sequence comes from Maccullochella peelii, assembly GCA_002120245.1. NCBI lineage: Eukaryota > Metazoa > Chordata > Actinopteri > Centrarchiformes > Percichthyidae > Maccullochella > Maccullochella peelii. Next base: position 2,641 of record LKNJ01002630.1, read on the forward strand.
TTGCATCCATTTGCTGTGCACCATCTCATGTGTCCATATCTCTACTCTATCACTCTCGTGTCTCTCCTTCGTGTCAGGCCTCAGGCTGGCTCATGTTAGGTAAAGGATTAATATAAATGCATAAATACAGGTTCATGACAGCTGTGTGTTCGGCTATTTCAACATATCAAAGGAGTGGTCGCAGAGAAAGTTGTCTTTTTGACTTCACTGCCACACAGCAGACTGTGACTGGGCAGCTACAGACACAGCCAGAGGTTTAATACAGTTGAATTACCAATTTAGTTGTCCTCATTTACATGTTTTTCTGTTTCTGTTGTCAGACAACTGAACAAGTATGAAATGGTGATTTATTAGATACTACGTGTGAACCAGCAATCACTCCCAAGCTGCTGCGCTACCATGATAAAATAATGATTTTGTGATGAAAAATCAACATGAATTCAGGTTCACAGAGAAAGTTAGGGGCAATTAAAGTCTTCTTAGCACACAGGCCCTCACTGGATGGGCTTACGTTTGGTTCAAAGGTTCAGTTTTTCCTATACACACATACACACAAGGTGTATAAACCTTAAAACATTTTGGAAAAAGCTCAGTTTCTGGGATAGAAGAACGCAGTTTTCATGTGGAAAGAGGGCTGAAATGGAGAGAAAAAAAGTGTTATTAAATTTAACCTGCTAAATGTGGACATACTCTTATAGTACAGACTCTCCACCATGTCAAACGCCAAGTCTTAAATTTCACTGATGAAGAAAGACAAACGTAAAGTGTGTAAAGTGTTGTGTTAAGATCTTTCCATGCAGTGTAACCAGGTACTTTTTATATTGCATTCAACAAAGGTCTAGCTTTCTTCTATGGAGAGGACCAGCCTCTCAAATTTACACGTAGGCCTACTCTGTAAGTCTGTATATTCTATTGTGTGGTTTCTGTTAGATTTGTTCTGCTTTGTTGACCTTAGATCTAATAAACCCTATCCATGGTCAAAGAGAGTGTCAGTGAGACGATGGTCTTTGTTTTGTCGTGTAGCTCAGTTGTGCAGAAAACGTCCTCAGGGGCATTAATGGGGGTCATAAACTCTGATACGGATATTTGAACACATTGAACTCTAACTGGCCTTGCTCAGACAAGGACACATGCTCTCCCCTGAGGCCATTTCCATGAACAAAATTGGAAAATAGAAACTATTGATTTCTCTCTGTGTTTAATGTGATTGCCTTGACTGTGTTTTGTTAATGTTTAACAGGTTTTTCTCCCCTCCTGATTTCTTTCTTTGCCCGTCCTTATTTGGAAGTCAAAACATATAAATCGGCATATTCTCAATGGACTTTTGTATGAGGCAAAGAGGAAAGAGTTGTCTCAATGTGCTTGTATTTTGATGGGGTGGGGGTGACGTATAGAAGTATAATTGTACATAATCTAAATGTAATCCAGCAACAATGTGAAAAATAATGAAGGGAAAAATATGTAATCCAGGCTTAGACTTACTGTAAATGGCCAAAATCTAGTCATTGTGCACAGTGGACTTTTCAGTGGTGACAGACAACAACAATGTGGCCTTATAGTATTATAAATTACAGAGAAATATCTTACAGAGGGCTATAAAAACTCTACAAAGAATGTGACTGTTAAAATATTAATATAATTCAGAATTTAATCTCCAAATTCCTTATATTGTGTTTTTCCTCACAATTAACACTTGATGGACACAGGTTAAAATGTCAGCCTTATCCTACATGTTCTGAAATTAACAACAGGAAAAAGGGAAAGTCAGTCACTTTGGTACAAATACACGCAGTTCATTTTTAAAAATACACGCAGTCCATTTTTATGTCACTGCTGTGAAATTTGATTATTTCTGGACGTCACTGGCGAAACTCTTGAGTGAATTGTTCCTGAGTAGACGTTGGAGTAGCCAACTGATTAAATTGAGGTGTTTGTGTTTATTGTAATGTTTTAGCTGGTGCTGCATCGGATGCCAGTTTGTTATTGATAGTTTGACGCTTGCACAGCAGTGCTTTGGCTCTGCTCCAAGTCTAGGCTGAAGTAATTGACACGTCGCCCGCTGGGGTTTGTGATTAACTTTATTGACATATAGGGGAGGTGGGTGTATGGCATCGCACAGTTGGCAGAGCTAACAGGTCTTTCAAGCTGCTAAGACAAAATAGCATTGATGTTTTCAGGACCCAGAGCTCTGCTGTCCAGTGAAATGCCTGGAGAGAGGAGATTTAGAAGCATGGGCATGGTGATTTGGCCTAAAAGCAGCTGCCAGTGGTGTTTCTCTGCACCGAACTTACTTTACTTCACCTCACTTTATGATGTTGCTAACTGTTACTAACATATTACTCACTTCTAGAGGGAAAGTACGTTTGAAAACAAGTGAAATAATCTGCATGCCAGACTATCCCTCTCTTGTTTTACAGAGGCACTCCATCAATTCTACACATCGAGATCAGTGTATTAGTCATGAGGAGTACTACTCAGCCTCTGGGTAGGAGTCTGTAAAGTCTGAGAAAATGACCCCTGATGATGTCACCAGGGTTATCTCTACCTCTATCTACCTATCGTAAAGACCCCAAATTTTTAACAGAAAGCCCAACAAAGAGACACTAATTATTTGCAATATGGTGTGTGTGTATCATTCAGCAAAAAACGTTGGGAACCCCATAAGATAACTAGATTACTAGGGTGTGGATTTTTTTGATTCACCCACACCTCCCTCAGCAGCGTTGTTATCAGCAGGCAGACGTGAAGTGAATAAATTAGACATCAAACATATGCTTGTGAAAATGTAAACAAAGTTTTAGCCAACTGACATCCAAACACTATGATGATGTGATCTGCGGTGGAGCCGCGGTATCGAGTTCCCACCTATACACCCGCCTGAACCAATCGTGAGCACACACAGTCAATCATGATGTCTCACCCCCTTTTTATAGCATCAAATAACTAATTAAAAACAAACGTATCAGAAAAATTAACAATTGAACATACATCAGCATGATAAGAACTACCTAAAATGACAGAAACCATCTTTGGATAAAATTTATTTGATGTGTATTTTCAGTTTGGCAGTTTGAGGGGACGGGATTTATGGCCTATACTGCAGCCAGCCATCAGGGGGCGATCCAGATGTTTTGGCTTCACTTTTGGGGAGCTGCCATGTCGTCCATCTTTATATACAGTCTATGGTTCATACTATATTGGATGTGTGCATACACGGACGTGTCCATGCATGTTTGTCACTGTGTATAGTCCACATGCACTGTCCACGCAGTCACAGATTTTGGAATGCACACATACGCAATTTTAATACTTACTACTAGACTACAACATGTGATTAGATGGATATTTTTTTAGTATATGTCCATCCTAGTGTTGTGCAACATATTCCCTGAATTACATGTGTCATACTTGATCAGTCTATCATGTCCCACATAGAAAACATGAATAGTCAATGCTTTTACTGCAAGAACAGAAAAGTATTTGGTAGCTTGTCATACAACTGTCAAACTGCCCATTGATAGGAAACAGACAAAAACCAAAACTGATCCTATACATGCAAGGGATTGTAGACATTTACTGTTTTAAGGCCTTTGTGAGCTGTTTTCAGGGGCCCCAGAAGTTCTAGCAGCGCCCCTGAGCCCACCTATTGCCGTCTCAGAGTTTGATTGACAGGTTCAGTCCTCCACCCTTCACTCTGACACCACTCTCACATAGACACGCATGCACACACAGAGGGTGGGTGTTAGAAGACAGTGGGATGTCATTAACTCTGTGAGAGGAGCCTTTAATGTAATTAACAGTAAGGAGACAGGGGTGGTAACCGCACGGTCGAGTAAATCATCTCACAACAGTCATACACACAAACACACTCCCTCCCCCCTCTAAACCCCTGTTGAGAAAGTGTGTCTTTAATTAAAAATCCCCCATCTGACACACACTCATACATACACACACACACACACACACACTGTACACAAACAGCACTCCAGGTTTCATGTGCTCCAGTCAGAACATGCAGGCTTGATTAGTATTAATCCTTATCTCCAGAATGGACAGCTTCTCAGTTGTGTTTTTTCCTCAGCTGGCTAATTTCATGAAGAGCATAATTACAGCATTTTCAATTTCGGCCCTCTGCAGAGTTATAAGGCTGACGGTCTATCTCTGCACTGCAGCTGAGAGGGCTGGTGTGCGTGTGAGTGAGTGTGTATCCATGTATCCCAGAGTGCTTATGGACATGTGATTGTGTTTTTGTGACTAAAATGAGAAGGAGAATTAGCGGGTTATGCGGGTGACTAATACAAGAGATAATTTCATGCCAAATCCAAATTGGAAAAGCAGCTGAAATCATAACAACTGTGTAAACCTCATAGTAGACAGCAACTCTTGTGCAAATGGGGTTGCGGCAAGTGAAAATATTAAGATAATGTGGGTGCAAAGATTTTGGTGCCAGCAAACCGATGCCTGGTCCAGAATGTGTTCAGTAGCAGTGTGATATCCAGTAATCTGATTTATTTGCTGTCTATCTGGTGTGTGTTCCAACAGTAGGAGGATGAAAGTCATGTCAGCTCTGATTAGAGCTGCCGAACTGGCACAGTTTGAGTAAATGTGAGTGTGTGTATTCATGCCTGGGCTTTGGTCACTCTCCAGTCGGGAGATCGGAGCTGCCCTAAGGCAGTGGCCATGTTCCCATCCTTCCAGCTCCTTCTTTCATCTCCCTTAATATCTTTCTCTTCCTCCTCCTCCTCCTCCTCCTCTCAGCGGTGCGACTGTTTCCTGCCTGATATATCCACTCTCACTTCTCACTAAAACGCCGTGCATATCTATGCACTTACGTTCGAGAGAGCGCCTTTACAGTAAAAGCAGCTTGTGTGTATATTCGGATGCAGGCAGCTCATCAGCGATGCTCTGTCAGCTTTGATAATAACTTGGGGCCCCGAGGCACTGTGGCCCCGGATACTTTGTCACACTCCTCCAGCTCTGCAAACACAGGCCAACCAATGCCAGTAAAGCGTCTCTGCCTTCACTGATAATGAGCTCTGTGTCCTCAAAGATAGTCTAGTGTGGATGGGTGCCAGATTCCCTTGAGGTGTGGAGCGCTGCACGACTTCTGACACCAACAGGACAGCAGCTTAGGTCCTGAGCACACATTCCCACAGACTAATAGACAGTCATTAATTTCGACTTGATTAAATGAAAATGTAATGATGCCCAAGGGGAAAGTTAGTAATCACAGCGGCAGAGAATAAGGTAGAGGAAAGAATGAGACAAATAGAGGGTGTCTAAAAAGTCAAGTAAGTTTAACTGGGGAAGTGTTTAAAGAATAATTAAAACTGTTTCTGACATCCTACATGGAGTTCTGAAGATCATAAAAACGATTCATTATACCAAATAACCAAACAGTGATGATAACCCAGCAAATAAACTAATAAAGAAATAGCACTGCAGCATCCATATCCATTAGTTTGCATCCATTAGTTTTAAATGGTCCCCCTTCAAGAAGACAGAGTTCTTTCTGACCATAAATCTACCTCTTAAAAGCCTAATGTGACACGGAGGCACATATTTAGCTAACAGTTTAGCGCAGTAATTAGCGTTTGTGAGCTCTCTGCCTCTGCCAAGTGCCAGCCGCCCAACATCTGTTCCTCCGCTGCCGCCGGGGCCAGCGCTTCCACCCTCGTCCCTCCCTCCTTCACCAGCCATCTTTGCCTCTCCGCGGGAGGCGAAACACTCAGGTCTGGAGTGAAGTGATAGGCGGACGTAATAAAAAGAAAAAAAGTGGCAGGTCTGTTGCCCCCCAGAGCTGTTTGAGTGTTCATTTGAGTCTTAAAAGAGGGAGGTCCTCCTCCTGCGGTCACCTTGACCCCTCTCCCTGTTCCCTCACCAGCTACAATTAAATCATGAGGAGCATGTCGGGGCCACCCAGCCTCAGCTGTGGGCGTGCGCCATCAGCATATACTCAGCATATTCATCCTGATGGGAAGCTTCTGCACTTGCCTGTGTATATTGGATTTATTTCTCGCTCCAGCGGTGATGGATTTTCCATTTGCCTGTTTTGTGCGGGGGTGCACCATTGAGAGAAGCAGCACATCAAGACTGTTGCATCTTCTGTCACTCCCCGTCGCACACCGTTTGCTCAATGCCATTTTATGATTTTTCTCTCCCCGGCAAGCCATGCTTCGCCATATTGTGGGGGCCCATTTAACCCTGATAAGTCATTGTTCAGGCAATACAGAGGGGGGAGTCTTTACAATATGCACACAGTGTCGACACCCTCGTCCCTATTCTCTCATTTTCTGTTCTCTTTTCCCCTCATTCTACTTTTTCTTTATTATTTTGCCTATAGCTCCTCTGTGGGAAAATGTGTCATTTCAGAGCCCCTGCCCCGACTGGAAGGGAGGGTGAGGGGAGTGAGGTGAGGTGGAGGGGATTATGACAGAAACAGGATGAAAGGGGAGAGAAAGGGGAAGGCGGTAGAAAATAAAGTTGCTCCTTATCAGAACTTGCCAGGAGCAATGCGCACACAAAGCTGTTTGGGAATCCAATTTAGTCTTTGCTGTTAGTTTAAGTGATATCAGTGCAATTTGCTGTCACAGGTCAGAGTGTGAGCCGGGCGCGTTAAGTGATTTCCTGAAATCCCACTAGTGGAAGCGTGAGGGGACGCCAAGTCTCCAAGAAAAAAAAAAAAAGGGAAAAAGAAAGAACTTCCTTCGCCAACTCCACAAATGGACACTTCTCTATAGAGCCTGCTAATAAATGTCAGCCGCCTCTTGGCTCTTTTGTTTTGCTCTTGTCAGCTGCTCACTCTAGATTTAAATGGATTTTCTTCCTCCATATCTCTCCACAAGGGTGACTTTGAGGCGTCGTAGTTTTGTTTGAGCCTCGTGTAACTCAATTGTGCTACATGTTGTTTTTTGGTGAGCTACAGATAATGTCTATATGTTGTGGGGGCAGGGGGTGAGCAAACAGCAGGAATGTCCTTGGGGTTTTTCCACATGAGTAATTAGACAGAAGGTGCTTTGTTGAGAATATGATCTATTATTAAACTTTCAGAGTGAGTTTCTGCTGCTGTGTTCTGTCTACATCATTCAGTTTGTTTTTAACATTACATACGTACTCTGATGTCGGAGTAGAAATTATCCAAGGTGACTGAGCAGCAGGAAACCTCGGTGAAAGCGTATTTATGCCAGCCCAGCTCTCCTGTAGCATACATAAACTTCTGAATGGACTCTGCAGCTTCCCTTGACTAAGCAGTATTCCAGAGATGATAGATCTGTGCAACTTAAAGTTGCTAGTTTAAGTTCCAGGACTTCCTGGGAACATTGGTAAGAGAGAAATTATGAGGAACATGCCTTTCTCATTCAGTTCACATTTGCTGTATCTTTTTGCTTTTGTAATGCAGGAGAGTAGCAAGCACAAACATTTTGTCTGATGCCTTTTGACTACAAAGTGTGTTATGCAGAGTGACATGGGGCAGACTCACTGACCGCGACGTAGAGCAACCATAAGCAGCTACTGTCAGACTCTCCATTTCTCCGCTGGAAAGACAGAGACCGTCAGAGCGTCACTAGAAGCACATTTATGGCCCTTTGAGCGAGTCACTGTGTGGGTACCTGTGTTGTAGCTGAGCTAGCGGCTCTACTACAAAAGGCTCTCCGGCATGTGTGTCTGTGGGCACAGTGGCTACACCCTGCCTACACTAGCTGTGGCTTTTGTTTCATAGACCTAAACTATTTACACACACACATAATTCATTCTGCACCTGTGTTCTGCCTGATTGACTGTGATTAACACTGACCTCATCCCTCCTCCCTTTCTCCTCTCCTCTACCTCCCTCCCTTTTTCCCGGTCTCTAGGGGAGATCTGTGCGTTTAACATCCACGGGCTAGAGGCTCCGTTCGAGGCAGTGGTGCTGAACGGTACGTCTGGTGAGGGCCAGCTGAGGGCCCGCGGCCTGGTGGACTGCGAGCTGCAGAAGGAATACACTTTCATCATTCAGGCTCACGACTGCGGTTCTGGCCCCAAAGGCACGGAGGGCAAAAAGTCCCACAAGTGAGTAAGACAGACAAGACAACAGCAACAACAACAGGCGCTTTTGAAGTTTGACAGAAGACACAAGTGCATGGACAGTACATACCTATATATGCATATTTCACACTGCCATTTCTAGGCAAAGAGTGGGATTTATAGGTTTGACTTTACGCTTTAGAGTGAGTGTGAATTTCAGCATAGACCTGGCTTGCTTGTACAAAGTAACTGAAAAGGAAAGACCACCACAAATGAGGGAACAGGAAATATTTTTCATAATTTATATAAAAATGCTTAGGTTAAAGTAATTATTAGTAAGTAATTATTATATAATTCATCAATCATTTAAACAATGGCTAAAGTCCAATCAAATTATCAGCAATGCCAGAAAACAGTGGTGGTTTAGAAAGTAAGAGTAAGTTTATAATGTTACAGGAATGACAAGCAATTGGCTCTGTAGAACTGTGCAATATGGACATTCCTAAACAGTGTGCATGTCTGTGGGTGCAAATGAAGTCCGGGGCAACTAAGGATAGAAAGAAGGCTGGCTGGTAGTGGGGTGTTTGGGGCTCACATCAAGTCAGCATTAACAGCTAGTTCAAGCAGAGCCCCAACGAGCTGCAACACAAACAATCTGATGTGTGTCGAAAATGTTCTCAGGATGGTCCAACGAAAAACAAACTGGAGGTAGTCTCCATTGTAGTAGGGAGTAAATCTATTTAATTCCACCACTGCTACTAGGGGCTGAAACAAGCACCTAAATGTACAGTACCTACAAGCCTTCTCCAGAGCTGCTGCTTAACACACTGTGGGCCAGATGCATAAAGCTCTATGTAGCTTCATGACTAAAAGTCTTTGTGAGTGCAAAGACAGAAATATGCATTCTTTCCTTCAGAGTTATGAAGCTGTGCATATGCAAACTGTAGTTCTGTTTTATAAATCTCAATCACTGTGGAACCTGATGCACGTGCATGAGCCTGATTTCCACTGCCACAGGTAGGTACAGTTGGATATAGGCACTCCTACCTTCTCCACCACTCGTTTGATATGTGGATGTAAAGAATATAAAAGAAGAAAAACATTGGTCAACATCATTATGCACGACTGTGTGACTATATGGCACACTGCTTTGACTAACTATAATGCATCTATCATTAATCATCTTATTTACCTGTAAGTTAACAATAAAGGCTAAAATGAAAACATCAGTGAAATAAAGTTATGTCTACAGTAAAATAATGGTAAAATTGTTCACATAGATAATGTTGTGCTTGCATCTTTACCACGAAGAGCACCAGCCTTTACTGATTTGATTGATGGTTAATTCTTATGTCTTTTTGGAACAATATTAACTGTGAATAAGAATACGAAATAATGCAGCTGAACACTTGTTTCAGCCCCTAGTAGCAGTGGTGGAATTAAGAAGATTTACTCACTACACTACAATCACTACAATTTTTAGGTACTTGCACTTTACTTGAGAAATTTAATATTGTACTTTTTACTCCACTATATTTATTTGCTAACTAGTTCCTAGTTACTTTGCAGATTCAGATTAATAATACAAAATATAATCAACAAATAAATTATAATGTATTATAAAAGGTTTAGATTAATTGATCCTGGGGGGAAATTCACAAGCTACCTGGCAGTATACAAAGTAATTAAAATTAGCTCCACCTTTACCAGCTGCAACATTAAAGTGATGAACATATTAATGCATCATTAATTATAATCCTACAATACAATATAGTAGGCCAATCTGTAGAATGAATACTTTTACTTTTGGTACTTTAAGTATATTTTGATGCTAATACTTTTGTATTTTTTATTTAAGTCAGATTTTGAATGCAGGGCTTATAGCAGAGTATTTCTACATAGTTGTACTGCTACTTTTACTTAGGTAAAAGATCTGAATATGCCTTCCACCTCTGCAGAGTAGTGCCTGCAGTTTTCCTCTCAGGCTGCATTCAACCCCAACAACCTCTAGCAAGAACTTATATGAAACTGCCTGAGATGCAAAACACAGGGCAAAACCCCCCCCAAAAAACTTGCAAATCACATGCTGCTTGTTAAGTTTAAGCTCTGAGCACAAGGCCAAATGAAGGAGACTCAGATGAATGTATCAACATTTTTGGCAACTCCTCTTCTCTGATCTGGACTATGTCAACCTGAAACTATAAAAGTGAGGGGGACCATTCCCAGTGGAAATTACGCCCTTGTCTGACTAATGGATGAGCCCCACCCCCCACCAACCAGCCAATATCAAATAAGTTAAAGTAATACCTATCATCCTAATACATACAAATATTCTACATGGACCGAGACTCTAACTTTTATTAATAATATTAAATCAATTATTTTTTTATGTGACACTGATTAATGATGGTCCAGGCTTTAAACTGTGTAATTTTGCTTTGAAAGAAAACTAAATATAATTTAAGTCTACCCCCATCCCTCCCACCCACATACGACAGTCCATTATTTTGAAATGCAAAGATGTCTTGCCTTAAAGTTAACTATTAGTCAAATAACTGACATTATGTCTTCAACTCTGCCATCCACTTGGCTACAGCTTGATCCCAGTTTGCTGTGAGAACCAGCCATGCCAGCATAGATACAGCACAACACCCACCTCCACAAGCACCAGTAGACTACTTTAAAGAGGTCAACGGATAAAAAACAATTTGTCACACTTGTTGGCTCTCCTGAAAGCAGCTTCTGTCTGAGAATAAAAAAAGCTTTACAGACAACTACCTCTGTCCGCTGTATGCTGCACATCTCCCCTCGTTGTCTTACTGCTCAACCCCCCTCTCACCTCGGCCAACAATGGAGCCAAGCACAGAAATCTATCTTGTCTAGCTTATGGACACACATACACACACACACACACACACACACACACACACATATACTGTATACACACTAAACCTGGAATTACAGCAGCAGGGGTTTCAAGCTTTGGTAAAAGTTTTAAATCAGTAGAGCGTAACTTGTATTTACTGTATCTTATTTGCTGACTTACTAGTGTGTGTGTTTGTGTGTGACTTTGTGTGTACAAGGCAAAAAGGGTGATAGATTTGTGCTACTCTTTCCATGCTGTTGATCATGTTTTATATCCCTTTTAAGCACCCAGGCATTCTGTTATGTCACACTATTTTCTATCAACATAACTCACTCCCCCGCTGACCCAGTTTGGTTAGCACAGACAGGCCGATGCTGGAGGGGAAGTGAATTTGGGGACACTTTAAATGGCCTGTCCTTTCGCTGGCAACTCTCAAAGGATGAGGCTGGCCTTTCGCCGCACCGCTCGCTTGCTCGCTCCGATTTAGAAAGAAGCTAACAGGGACGAAGAAGAATCTCCGCCTAAGGCTTTGCTCAAATTACACATGACACGTCAATGGCAGAGAAGGAAAGCAGTCAAGAAAATTAGCAGCTAAAGAGGACAGGGGAGAGGATTAGGAGTGACACAGGATGAGTTTAAACTTCACTCTATCCTCTATTCTTCCCTGCTCTGCTTACCACTGGCTGCTGCCCTACTTCTCATTCCTGTATTTTCTTTTCCTGGCTACAGCTCAGCTATCTCCTGCTGTCTGACTCTGTCCTTCTTTCTGTCAGTCCCTCTGTCTCTGTTACAGACGCCAGTGTTTGAATATGTTGTCAGACTGCCTCTGCACTCACAAATGGATGCACTCTCTGCCCTGGCTGTACAAATCTACTGTAAATTCTAACTCATTTCTGGGTTTGAGGACTCATTCCTGCACCACTCTGTTAAAGTTTTTCAAAGGGAGTTTTTCCTTGCCACTGTCGCCTAGTGCTTGCTCTTGGTGGGAATTGTTGAGTCTCTGTAAATATAACGAGTCGATCTAGACCTGCTCTATATGAAAAAGTGCCCTGAGATAACTTTGTTATGATATGGCGCTATATAAATAAAACTGAATTGAATTGAACTGAAATCAAGTCTCTCAGTGTGACTGAAATGCATTTATTTTTTTGCACACAAATGAAATGTTGTCTCTTCAAACTGCCACGTCAAACTTTGAATATATTCATCATCCTGCAAAGCCAGTAAAAGTGCTATATTCCTCCACTCTTGGTGATCACAGCAACAGACAGCTTTATAAACATTGACGTAAATGAATGCCTTTTTCTGACCCAGAGCGCCAGTATAACAGCATACACATTTGTTCTGAATCACACTGCTTTTCTCTGCCCTCTGAGATATTTTACTTGGCTGCCTGTGGAAGCTTTAGTCACTTGTCAGCAAAGTGCAAAGCTCGAATGAATTCACCTTAAACTCCTTGAGACTGTTTCTGCTCAGGTCAGCTTTAAATGAAACACAAATTAATCTACAATACTGAAGGGCTGACCTCTGCCAAATTAACAATTTGTACTGAACTGTGAAGTGTTCTCAGCCTTTGTCGAATAGAGCCATAAATGTGATAAATGTCCATTTTATGTCTATCTATTGATGTAACACAATAGTAATTCAGCCTAGGCATGAATGAAAAATGTTAATTGGTAGTACTGCTGGTCTTTCTAAAAAGAATCATCTGGTAGAAAATGAGTTATCACAACCTAACTAAACTCAAACTTCATCAACAAAGAAAAAACACTATGAAGCGTGTGTACAGGCCACAATGCTTAACTGACAGATGCTGCTGAAATTAAAAGATCTTAAGTTTTGCATATCCATTCTAATATAAAGCACAGACCCACCTGTGGGTCAGTCAGTACAAAATCATGTTGTTTGTCAAAACTCACAGGACTTTAGTTTAAATTCTAGTGGAGATCCCATAGTTTCCAAAGATACAAAATCTGTCATGCTGTATTTTGGAGAAATAAATGATGTAGTAGATGTAGAATATTATCATCAGCTGCTTAAAGGAAAAAAAGGGTAAATGGATGCTAAGGCGTTAATCAAAAAATCAGTCAGTCGGTTGGTCCACCACATTGGTCCAGAATGAAACATCTGCATCCAACAACTGTTGGATGTATTGCCATTCCATTTCAAACAGACATTCATGTCCCTCTCAGGATAAATTGTAATCACTTGTAATCACACATCTAGCTACTTTTGTTTACGACCAATAAGCTAATGAAGTAAATGCACAGTAAATATTTAAATTTATAAAATTATATACATTTTATATAAATATAAAAATATATATTTTTTTTTAAATATCAAAAATAAACACCTACAAATTCCCATATTTATTTAAGGCCCTACTTTAGATTAAATTATTGTTTTAGTGGTGTTTTAGTTGAACAGTGGTTTCCAACTTGTGAATTGGGATATCCATCCACAAGGAGTCACGAGTTAGATCAAAGGGATCACAAGGTGATTACCAGGATAGGACACATCACAAAAATCAGACAAAAGTCATATGATGGTGATGATGATGATGATGTTTTTTTCTGACTTTTCTCTGATCTTAATTTTTTGTGAAATATTGCTTAGTTTCACCTCTAAAAATGATTCACATGAAACAGTGTGTGGAAATTACTTTCAGTTGAACTGTTCAGAATTTCTCAAGGGGCCACAAGTATAAATTGCTTTTTGAAAGGGGCCACATGTAAAAAAGGTTAGGAACCACTGTTTTAGGGTAACATCATTACCAAACAGATGTTAATACTTGCCATTGCTCATCTGAAAATTTGAGTAGAAATGTCAAAACTCACCAGTGTAGCTAGCGACGTGAGCACTGAGCCTTTGGGGTGGGTGCAGTTGAAAAACAATCATATAATCTCACTAATTAGCATCTGAAGACTAGAAGTTTCTCTGCACTGTTTGTACTTCACCAGTCCCCACGCACCTTGCTCTGTGCAAGTCTCTACTGTTGCTATGGAATAATTAGGCATAAGGGACATCTCACTGCCTTACAAAGCATGTCATATTCATAATCCTTCCCAGGACTCGCACCTAACACGTGTACTTAACACCGGCACATGGGTTAAGTGCCTGGAGGCTGTTGGGGGGGGGGTGTAATGCATTCACAACAGGGTTACGTGCCCCCAAGGTAGTCTGTGTGCAAACGTGTGTGGTGAGAAATTGTATATGTAATTTAGACACGCAGATGTTTTCTCATGTCCGCATAGCTGCACATTCACACACATGGTCAGTGCTTGGCAGCGCAGTAGTTATTAAAGTCATCATTAGTGAATCTTAGAGGCCTGCATGTCCTAACCTCGCTGCAGTTTGGAGAGGCTAATTATCCCACCGAACAGCTAGCTGAAGGACAGTCATGCACACACACACACACACACACACACACACACACACACACACACACACAGAGACAAATCCCAAATGCTGAGCCAAATTCACACTGATATACCTACATTTACATATAAATAAGACAAATACCGTAGCTGGGCATAGATAGGCTGATTTTGCATCTCATAACCAACTCGCAAACAAACATGCACACAAACACACTCAAACACATCCAACCCTCCACAAACACACACAATATTAACAAAAAAAGTCACAGTGAAGAAGTGGGCCAAAAGCTGTGCCTTGTTAGCATAAGCTGTCATGATAGATTTCTGCAGTGAGAAGACCAGGGGACTCCACACAGATAGTGTAGCCCTGTCAATGTGTCGGTGCTTTATTCTACCAAGAATCTTAACTTCATGCTTGTCACACTTGATGCTAATATGAGTGAAACCTCATTCTGTCAAAGCCTGTTAGGTGATGTGATTATTATTTCTGGCAAGAAAAAAAAACATCTAATGTAGGAATATGTTGTTTATCTTCAGCTAACATAATGTAATGTAATAGGAGAGTATAGTCTCTGAGTTTCAATTATGAATATGCACCGCCAGGAACTGCATCATCTGTGCTGTCTGCTGGACTTACCAGATGAAAGAAAGTGGCACCCATTCCCAGTTTCAAACCATGGTCCGGCGTTGCCGCACATCGGCGAACGCTTAGAACTTAGAAGACTTTCAATGATTGAATTGCGCGGAAATGTTCTTAAAAGTAAAATAACCATTTCTCCATGTGCAGCGCAGATTACAACTTTAACTCCTTTGTATCATCCATCCATCCATTATCTATACTGCTTATCCTCAGAGGGGCATAGAGCTTAACACTGAAGTGGATTACCATGCATTATAATCACCTTGTATTGAGATTACACAGGCACCCGTGGAGTTCTGTGCTATAGCGCCTCCGGGTGCTAGTCAATGTGGAAGTGTGATTTCCTTCCATATTGATGAGGTTACCCTCCTGTGTTGTGCTGTGCATTTGATCCCATTGGTATAGTGAGGGTTGTTTATTTCCATTCTAGTCTTACACAAGGAAATTGATGATTCAACCTCTCGGCTAATTCTTGACAAAGATTAATTGAGTCCTTTGCCTTTGTGTGTGTGTGTGTGTGTGTGTGTGTACGCGTGTGCGCACGGGAGGCATTCGATAATGACTTGAGTCTGAGAGGCTGTGTTTTATTTGAGTGTTGATAAATAATGAGTGTGGGTGAGTATGTAATAAGCTGGGAACAATACTAACCTGGCATTAACATGCATCATGTGGTCTTAACATGCAGCTGGTATCTGATGGTGTCTGCATATGATTTAGCTAGATTGAAATCACACCTGGCAAAGAAATACGCCCCCACTGCCATGCAATTCATTAACTAACTGCAAACATCCTCTCAGTCCTTTTTATTAGATAAAAGACATTTTGTTTTATTTCTGTAAACAGTGTTTTTGACAAAAATGGATTGGGAACTCACTGCATTGAAGTGCTATAGGAAGGTGCTAGGTTATGTAAGGCTTTATAAACAAGTAAAAGGACTTTAAAATCAATTCTAAAAGATACAGGTAGCCAGCGCAGTGTTGCAAGTGCAGTGTTTTGTATTAGTCAAAATCTTGGCTGCAGCATTCAGAATTAACGGTAATTAGACTTTTTCGTTAGCCATGTAAAAAGAAAGCATGTATCAGCATTTCAGCATCGTTTTAAGTGAAAAGCTGCTTAGCAATGTTCCTAAGCTGAAAATAAATGGTTTTTGTGACTTAAAATGGCAAATAAAAGTCTAAAACCACTCCCAGTTCTGTAACTTGTGTCTTAATATTTTTGGACAGACAACCTAACATTGACTGCTGTTTCTGTCTCTCTACCTTCTACTTCTGGCTCAGGATGTAGAGGTTGTCAACTTCACAGGGTTGGCTGTTTGAAACCCACCTGAACCCCAAATTTCTCCCGATGGCATTCGCTGTTCTGTATAAAAATATATTCCAAAGTTCAGCAGAAGTTAATATGAGGACTAAAGGCCAGTTCAGACCAAAGATTCGCAATGAGACGAAACCGTTTTAGAATGTCGCAGGGAGAAGTTGCAGCGGTATGAACTGGCCCATCTCAGCTCGACTCAAGACGGCTGATGGCATCGCCTGCAACTCAGCTTGTCAAGTCGCCAGCAGCTGGTTTTAGAATGTAAGACACATCACCTGTTTCAACAGCCAATCTGCTCGTAGCAAAGTCAGCTGGTCATCTCAACCCGCTCGTTTTTTTAATGTTTTCGCCGGTTCATCAATACTGTAGCAAGTAACTCACTATCACTATCCTAATCCATATTTTAAGACGCTACAAATTATATCCAGCTGCAGTACAGAAGTACAGAAAGTCGTTGCTATGGAAACAATACACTGTCTCGTCTAGTCGCATTGGTGTAAACTGGCAGGTTTCAGAACGTTGCAGACCGGCACATTGCAAGTAGTTGCAAGTTTCAACCCGTCTCGTCGTGAATCTTTGGTCAGAACTGGGCTTAAAAGGTGCGCAGAGCTGCGACCTGTTTACATTATATGGAGTCATTTCATTCAGCGCAGGAGCTTTGAGCTGTTGATCTGGTGAATGTAAAGTAGAATGTAGCACACTGGTGTTGGATAGAGATAGTGTTAGATCAGTCATGTCATAGTTTTTAGACCAGTATACCGATGTTGATTCTACATGCTCTGCCTCTAGACAGTCAATTTGCATTTTGGTTGCATTTAAACCTGGAGTTGGTACTGTTTTACACCACTATTTGACCACAGTGTGATCACACACATCAGTCTGTATCTCAGTGCAGAGTTAAAACAGGGTTGTAGATTTGATTTCCTCATTCACTGGGGTGATGTAGTTTGTTTAACCTTCGACTTTTTTCAAAGGAACCATCCCAGTGGCTCTGGTTTTTATCCATTTTGTTTAGTGGTGTTATGATCATTCTCGCACCCATGGGGTCACTTAACCCCCCGCTGTCTTTCTGTGTCACACACTCATTGTGGACCTGCTGTTTATGAGCTAAGGCCTGTCACAGGGAAGAATGGCAGCCATGGGCTCAGCGTGGCAATGTTCCAGCAACATGAAAACCCACTCAAACACACACACACACACACACACACACACACATACACATACAGACACACAAACATCCTAGCCCTAGAGAACCAGGTGTCTGTTTCAGCCAGATGTAAGCCATCAGCAGAAAAACACACGGTCACATGCACACTCACAATGAGTCATATTCACAATTATTACATTTCATTATATATCATGCATTTGTGTGCATGAATACATAATCACACACACACACACACAGCAGTCCCTCCATACAAGCCCCAGAGGAGTGGAACATATGTTTTCTCCCTCACCACTTGGGAGTGTGGCAAAGCAGGGGGGTAATGTTTATGAGAGAGCGTCATTAATATGAAAAAACAAGGCTGGCTGAGGGATTTACTGCACACACTAGTGCTGGAATCATCTGTCAGTGCTTCTTATCACCATCTTCACTGCTGTTAGTATCGCCGTTAACATCCCACCAATCCTAAAGCTCAGTGATTAATCAATGTCATATACGTGTTCGTATGTGTATTCTGTAACTGTGTCCAGTCGTGAAAAGTCTTCAGATCCCTGAAAGGCTATTTTCTCAAGCAGCTTCTTGGTGGTATGGCCCTATGTGAACATACAGTTTTCTGCCAAAGTTAAAACAGTTTTGGTTATTTCATTTCATGAGAATTTTCTGTAAAGGAGTTTTTGTTTGTGTTCTTACTTGGAAAGAGGTGATGGGCTAATATTATGCTATGTTAGTGCTGGCATGCTGGCTGAAATGCTTAAGCTATTCTTAGTTTATACAGTGATGCTACAGCAGTATGAAGTACAGTGTATAGATTATTAACATTGCGTGCACTGAATGGTGTAGTTTTATGATGAAAATTAGCTTCAACTAGGTAGCTAGCCGAAGCTAGCTCAGCGTGTTTGGCCACCTGCTTTTTCTGTTAAGCTAGCTAGCCACACACACATGAACCCAGGACCAATCACTGCTCTGGTCATGCATGGACATGCCCATCTCATTAACGCATACGCCTGAGGAAAACTGGAAATGAGGTGAGGAAAAACTGTTTCATAGGGAAAATAGGGAATAGATGAATTGTTAAATGTGTGCCAAGACAAAAAAATAAAAAAATTGACGACAATGAGCTGGAGAAAGGTTCTTACCAACTGAAAGGAAAATAAAGTTTTATTTTATTTTACACTTCATTTTAATTATTTAATTAACGATTATATTTATTGATGCATTCAGTTCTGTTTTTGACTTTGACATAAAAAATGAATTACGTTGAATGATGCAGATAATAAAGAAAGAAAAGAAAAATGAAGAAATGTGTGCATGTAGGGTGAGACTAGCCTGTACATACAGAATGTGTCTGATAAGGAAAGGAGGAGAAGGTTAGAAATACAGGGTAGTACTCATTGCATTAACGGGGCCATCACAGGACTCCACCTCGTTATAAATTTGGGCATTTGGAGCCTTAGAGCACATGTCATTCATTTCATCTCATGTTCCCTTACTTTGTGAGTCCATACACCGTATGAGGGATGGTCAACCACCGAAGACCTAATTTTAACTACTTAATCTACTGTTGGGTAGTCTCATCTGCGTATAATAATACAACATATTTTAGAGGCTCATAATATGTTTTGTATGTAAAATCTTAATCTACAAAGTATAGCTGTCAGATAAATGTAATGGATTAAATAGTACAATCAATCACTCTGAAATGTGATGGAGTCATAGTTTAAAGTAGCATTAAATGGAAATACTCAAGTAAAGTACAAACTGTAGTGACATTACTTAAGTAAATGTACTTAGTTACTACCACTGCTGCCTGTCCCCCATTTCCTCGTCCTTTTTATACTTTTACTTCAGTTGCTTTTTCAGCGCGTTTTGTTTTCTAGTACACTATTTGACTGTGCATCTGTTTGTGTGGAGAAGCTTAAAAACAAATGGTATCCTATGTTTGTGTACTTGTGACAAGGAGAGATAAGGGACTGTGGATATCCATTCTGCCTGGGCTCTGCCTCCCCACTCTCCCTCTTTTTGTTCTCCGGTCTCCATCTCCAGCCGACCACATGTTGGAGAGATATTTACAGCTTTTTTGAATAGGATAATTTCACCGGCATTACCGTACCCATTAACTAATCCCATAAACCACATACTCATCTCCACCCGTAGCAAAGCATTATTTTGTATTTGTCATTTGAAGCTTTAAACATCCCATCGTCATCCATCACCTGTTGTCAATCAGTGAATCGATGGTTTGAAATGCAATCGGTTGCCTTCTGGCTGTTGGAGAGTATTGATGACATTTTAAAGTGATGAATGGTGGAATTGTTTCATCATGTGTGACTTAACATGAATTACTGCTGATAGATCACTTATGGATTGATTAATTGGTGCAGTTTAGTGTGCTTGGAGAACTGTGCATAGTTTGCATGGCTATGGTAGGTGAAGAGATTCAAGTGAAGAGATTTGCCATAGCAACACAATCAAAGCAATCCATTGGGTCAGGTCAGACACACACTGACGCACACTGTGCTTTGTGTATTACACAAAGCACAGTGTGACTATTGGTTACCAAACTAATTCATCACCCGCAGTGAACTCTGCCCTCAACCATCCAAACTTAACAATCAGCCGAGAGGCTGCAGTAACAGTAGTAGTTACCTTTTTTCACTCAAAACCACAAATGTCAATCTCATGGTGGCACTATAGTAAAAGTGAGGGTATCACCATAGTCATTAGGATTCATCATCTGGGGGCCATGAATGTCTGTACAAAATTTAGTGCCATTCCATCTAATAGTTGTTGAGATATTTCAGTCTGGACCAAAGTGGTGGACCGACTGACTGACAGAACGACATGGCTGAAAAGAACAGTCATCTTCATCCTGTATACCGTCACCGTTGAAATGGGGGTTTCTACGATGCTGCCA
Organism: Maccullochella peelii; assembly: GCA_002120245.1. NCBI lineage: Eukaryota > Metazoa > Chordata > Actinopteri > Centrarchiformes > Percichthyidae > Maccullochella > Maccullochella peelii. The sequence continues at coordinate 22,921 of LKNJ01002630.1, forward strand.
CAGTTTATGGTTTGTTTGAAATATTGCGATATCTAATTGAAGAATGAAAAAAAGTCTTTGTCATTTCCCTTATGCATCAAAAGAGAAAGGATGAACATTCTTAAAAGCAGTTACACTCTGTGTAGATGATAGACTATCCTACACTAATCTTCACTTCCCTCCCCTCTGTTGCCCTGTGCTGTCTCCAGGGCGGTGGTGCACATTCAGGTCAACGATGTCAATGAGTTTGCCCCGGTGTTTCGGGAGCCCCAGTACCGAGCCGCAGTGACAGAGGGCAAGATTTACGACAGCATCCTGCAGGTGGAGGCCACTGACCAGGACTGCTCCCCACAGTACAGCCAGATCTGTAACTACCAGATCACCACCACCAACACACCCTTCGCTATAGATCGCAACGGTGAGTAGAAGAACACATAAACACTCATACTACACATACCTGCGTATACTCAGGTAGCGAAACTTAATACTCTGACAGATGTCTCTCCCCAGGATAAAATGTGTTCTTTGCTCTTTCCAAGGACAAAGTCAAGCTTTGCCCAGAGAGCCATCAGTCTCCACAAATCAGATCACAGAAGTCTGTACACATACAAACATGAAAGACACACACCGGCCAAGATAAACGCTAAGAAAAATCTATAGACATCAGATACCCTCTCAAATTTACTTGACTTTGACTTTACTACTGAGTTGCCACTTGCACTTTGTAACTTATAACATTACAAATAAAGATCATTATGTTATTATTGCTCACACACACAAATACAGAAATTATGTGTGTGTGTGTATGTGTGTGTGTGTGAGAGAGATACCCACACAAATCTGTTGAGAGTTTGGGTATTTTCTCCATTTTCATGTATTCTACTGAGCTTTCTGACCATATTAGTTTGATGGAGCTCTGCCCTTAGTATTATTACATTCATATTTCTAAATAGACTTACACAAAGTCAAGTAGGATAAAATGTACTCCTTCAGTGCACACTTAAAAAACCTGCACATACTTTTTTTTTCTTTTTTTAGGAGACATGTATACTGTAGATGCAAGGGGCTTTACAGTTTAGGTTTCTGTTGCTGCCAACTGCCAAGTGTTGCCCACTGCTGAGGTGTTGCAATAAAAAGGCTGACTGGATGAGGTTAGGGCCAAACTGCACTGTGAATAATACAGGGGGGAGATTGCAGCCAGAGTGCTCTCTCTTCTCTCTCTCCATTTGAAGGGGTCTCGCTCAGCCATTGACCACTGAGGAAAAGGCTTTGAGAGCCCTTGAACTCAAGAGCACCTGAGGGAGAGAGGAAGAAGATAGAGGGAGGAAAGGAGGTGTTGGCTGTGAGAGCGAGAATAAGTGCTATGACAGGGAGAGAAGTAGATAGAAAACTGTAGCAGTGATAAACTAAACAAAAAGGATAGAGCTGGTGATATTCTATATTTTTCTCCCTGTCAACAAATTCTTATGAAAACAATTAATTCACTATAAGTATTTTCTGTGTTGCCAAAGCATGATATATCTTCTTCCTCTGTGCCACCATCCATCCATCCATTATCTATACTGCTTATCCTCAGAGGGTCGCGGGGGATCTGGAGCCTATCCCAGCTGACATTGGGCGAGAGGCGGGGTACACCCTGGACTGGTCACCAGTCAATCACGGGGCTGACACATAGAGACAGACAAACATTCACACTCACACCTACGGGCAATTTAGAATCATCAGTTAACCTAACCTGCATGTCTTTGGATGGTGGGAGGAAGCCGGAGTACCCGGAGAGCACCCACGCGGACACGGGGAAAACATGCAACACATACACACTGTACTTTATTTTGACTACAAAATAAATAAATAAACTACAGTGCCCTACAGTACTGAGCCTTTTAATGATCATTTTAACTATTAAACTATATATTTGTGTCCCGTTTGTAAAGATTTGCAGGAACCAGAGGGCCTGGGGTTGAGAGCCACATACAGGGTAGCGAAGTCAGAAAGTACTGATAGACAGACTATCATATTGTTGGTTTTTGAATGTGTCAACAATAAGAACAAGTCTACAGCCATGCTAGCGGCATGCTGAGGCTGTGCATGATAAAAATGATCATGCTGACACGCTGAAGTATGGCAGGTATGTTTACCATGTACACCATTTTTGCATACTAAGGTTTGACTTAACACAAAGTGCAGCTGAGGCAGATGGTAATGTCATTAGTTTTGCAGATATTTGATCATGAACCATATTATTGGACAATTTTAAATTTTGACCTGATGATGGCGCTAGACAAAATGTCAGGAGATTGTTAAAGTCATTAGGATTCATCCTCTGGGGACCAGAGCGAAGGATTTATCCAGAGGGAGACAAGACTGTCTATATAAAATTTCATGAAAAATCTGACAATAGTTGTTGAGATATTTCAGTCTGGACCAAAGTGGTGAATCGACTAACCAATATTGCCATCCATAGAGCTGCTAACGTGGCTAATAAAAACCATTAAAAGTACACCATCCTGGTACTGCAAAACTCACTAGCACGCCAAATGTGTATTAATCCGCAACTGAAAATAGTCCCCAAGAACTGCTCTATTTCCTCTTGTTTGAGTAATGTTTGCTAAAAACTGGAGTGCCCAGCTGTTTTGGCAAATGACTGAGCCTTTTTATTAAATGAAACGATGTATTTGTGACCTTTGATATCAGCAGGAACAATGCACACATGGGGTAGGGAAGTCAGAAAGTATTAAGAGATGGACTAACACATGGTTAGTTTTGGTCTTTTGCTGACAATAAGAATAGTACAGTATAATTCCAGGCCTTGTCCTTTAAACAAAGATCAGAAGGGCTAAGCAGCATTAGCTCTGTGGTAAAATAGGGATGATGAGGGAATTCACAAAGACGGATGCAAAGATGGTTCGCTTCGGTGCATGTGTTTACACACATTTGATAGAGAAGCAAATAGAGAGAGCGAGGTGGAGGGTAAAGTAGTCATTTACTAGTTGGTCACCCTTGCCAGCAGCCACAGCACGCACAGCCTGCTGATACGGATAAGTTGATGTAGTAATTGAAGGAGCAGGAATAGGAACCTCCATCATGCAGAAAGGTGTGAGTGTGTAAGTGTGCATGCATACTTACACAAAAAAGTAGGCTTGCAAAAAAGGTAGAGAGCAGCACAACAGATGATGCTGCAAACAGTGAAATGGAAATGAGGCTGCAAAACAGTGAGACAATGATGTGCATTTAAAGGGAATGGGAAAGTTGGAAAGGGGAGAACGAGGAGGGAAGGAATTCTAAACAAGCTGAGAGGGAGACAGAGAATTGGCGGTGAGGAGTACGGGAAGGCGAACAATAGCATCCTCATATGAATTACATCTAATCCTCCCACTCACACACTCGTATTCAAATATACCACATTATCAACATTCAGCTCCCTCTGCACCTCTCTCCCCACAATACAAAAACCTCAAGAAGCATCCGGGCTGTAATATAAGTCGCAATAACTAATTCCAGCTACGTTTCAACTCGCATCCAATAAGGGCCAGTAGAGTCTCTTTTCAATGCTCTTTACACCCGGTTAGTGTTCTCAGTCAGGGTGCGCTCTCCGTGACCAGACCTGACTGCGTGTATAGCATTGTCATCTGTCTGTAGTGGAGGACTCATCAAATATTAACCGACGCATTAGGAGCACAAGAACTCCCTCCATGCACTCTGCTCAGCATGAGAAAGGACGCTGGCTTGGTAAATGGGTTGCGGTTACCAACAAGGCAGGAGACTCTCAATCACTGAATGTGGTCTGGATGCTGATTGTACTGTAGAGACGAGTGGGTTATTTGTTTCTTTTAAGGTGCTGTGTGCCGCATTCTAACATTACAAAATCATTGCCTCATTCATTTTGACATATTAGAGTATATATATAAGGCTATCTCTTACAAAGCTTGCAGGCTATACTGTAATACCAAGCTGAATTTGGTGGGCAATCTGCTGGATTGGTTTCATAGCACAAAACACGAAATTGGGTTGAATTCACACGACTCGGCATGAATATTATTATTTCAGACTGGACTTTTTTTTTTAAATACTTGCAACTTGACTTTGGCAACAATGACTCATGACTTCTACCTTGACCCAAATCTAAAAGTAGAAGAATCATGGCTGTAACCAGCAGAATATTCAGAGGAAAACTAGACATTCAGGCCAGTGTTCATATTTAAGAGTTTATGAGATGTTTTATGTGCATTTGAATTAACAATTGAAATTTAATGTCAGGATTTGTTTTAGGTTCCCAGTGTATAATATAATTTTATGTATTTCATGGGAAATTAGATAAAGTTCATGTTTGTACTACCTGTTTTATTAATGTTAAGAGTACGCCACCGGTTTAGCATTCCACATCTCAAACAACAATGTCAAACTCACGATGGACAGTCTAAGAAAAATGATCAAAATTGATGCAGCAGAACCAGAGATGTCATTGTTTTTCTTCCATGCATTCTTCCTCCTTGTCAAAACCTGGCACCTACATTACCCACAATGCAACTCAACCGCCAACAGTTAAGTCGGAGGTTCGGGTCTGTTAAGCTAATATCTGTTAATGTAGCCTTGAGCCGCTATCCTGCAGCAGAGATGAGGAGCGGGCTTTTTATTTTATTTTCAGACTTGTAGTCTTCAGCCCCAACCGACGCTGACTCAATTGACATCATTTGAGGCACTTTATTAGATTTCACACAGCTCCCTCTGGAGCCACAAAAGGCTACTTTTTCCACGTATGCTGTAGTACTGTGTGTAAAATAGGTGGAGTTCCCCTTTAAGTTCAGTGGCACTTGCTGTTTAATAAATTTCTCATGGCAGATCATTTTGACTCATCAAACACAGTTTTACCTTATAACATTAATAATAAGTTCCCTTACTTTTATTTTCCTAGTGACATCATCAGGGTTATTTTCTCACACTGTGTAGGACTTCTAGGTACTTCCAGAACAACCCCACTTTTGGTGGATGATGATACAATTAAAGGGCTAATGGTGTAGACCCAATCACTTATAACAGTATTTGTTACACCAGGGAGGTAAGCGGAGGACAAGTACCAGTATCTTCATTGCATCAGGAAGCAACGGGGGTTTAATGGAAACGTGTTCTTAATTTTGAGAAACATTAGCACTAATCAAAGCACTTGTGAGAGATAAAGGCTACCTGTCATCCCAATCATGATCTCATTTGTTACAGTGATTATATTAAGGCATTGCAGTTAATTTGACAATGATATATAATGATGCTATAAAATTAAAATTAAATACTCATTACTCCTTTAAGCATACACAGACAAGCACAGAGTATAGGTCGATAAGCAGCAATACACAAACATTTGGTGTTATCTAAAAATGCCATAAAGACACACTATGCAGTAGAAGCACATGAGTGGGACTGCTGCTACTCACTTTCCTCAAGGCAGTTTAACTTTCATACTTTCTATAGTTTATACAAAACTCTAAAGTCATATAAGTCAGTAAACAGAAGAGAAGTACTTTCTTTAGTCATCAGACTGAAGTGCAGCTCCATTAAGAATAAATGTGAAAGTTGAGACTAGCGATGAATATGGAAACATATCTGTTGCACATTGCTTATGACCACAATAAAATAAAGCTCATTTAGCTGTGAAAGCCCACACAGCCGTTTTATGACTCCATAAAGTCAGTCTCCGAATCTCTGATGACTGAGTGACGCCAGACTATTTCTCAGTCACAGATATGGTATTGTGGTATTTATTACAGAATAAAATGTTTCACAAAAACATTGTATTTTATACATTTTATAATAACTTCCTGATCCACTTCACTTATTCCACTGTAAAGTTCTGAACTAATAGTCTTATTCCAGACTGAAGGAAAGAAGATTTTAAATTACACATTAAATTCACCAAATTGATAGGCCTAGTTGACAGGTGACCAGTCTGAAATGAAATGATCAATTATATAAATCGTTTAGATAGATTAGATTAGATTAGACAGACAGAATGATTTCATTAACACATATTTTAAACTGTGTCACAGAATTCATATGAAACGTAAAATATTTGACTTGTCAAGTAGACTGTATCTGGTACCAAACACAATCTGCATAGAAAGCGAATAATCTCATGGTTCAGACACCATTTAAAGCTCGTCTCTGTCATAAAAGGTTCCAAAGTTATTTTATGTTTTGTAGAACATGTCTGTTCATAGCATTGAAAAAAAAATTCCAGTTGACCAAACAAATCTTCATTCTTTGATTCTACACAGTGCCACTTTAATTTATTTATTAATGTATTTATTGCAGTTATTATTTAATGTAACCTACACTTAATGAGCTATCAAACAAAGGGATCTGAAAAATTTATTTTGATTAATAATTCTGACATATGGCTAAGATACTCCACATTCATCTGCTTTTTTTCAATGGCTCAGCAGAAGAAAGTCTCACAAATCATAATTTCCAGTGTTACTGTATTGTTTTTATTTGTCAGTGAGCTGATTACAACCTCATGGCCAATGTGCAGGATCACGGCTGCCAGAGATGATTCGCTGCCATTCTAGCTGCTGCGTGCGCACGCAGCTCGTGTCTCTAGAGTGTGACATTCCCATGTAAATGTACAGAAATACCTATATTTACAGTTGATTTAAAATGTATTTTTAATGATGCATTTCATTTGTCTTTGTCTTCACACATACACTGCAAAAGTAGCCACTGAGCTGCAGATAAAATCATAATTTTCCGATCACAATGTCGTCAGAAAAAACCAAACACACAAAAAAAGTTAATGACAGCAGCTGTGCTCTGAGATCAGCTTTATTTACGTTAAGTACAGCCAAAAAGCATCTGTTACCACATTTTAAAGGAGCTGCAAACGTGTTTTTATGCTTATAAAACACGGAAAAAAAAAACACTCCAACCTATATTATAAATGTGGCTGCTCAGGAAGACGCTCTGCTTCTGAAACGTTTTCAGTGGACATCAAAATATGCTTTTAAAAGTTCATTGTATTTTTACAAAAGGCTGACACAACAAGGCACATACCTGCAACACCTGACTGACTGTGAGTAAGTGTTCATGACTCACACCAAAATTTTAAGTCTTAAAACTAGGACTGACATGCCCCTTTTTTTCCTCTTAACTCGGCCAGTTAGGAGCTACTTTTAGCCTAACGATGTTTTGTGAACACAGCCTTAGGACCCTAAAACTGAAGCAGCTAAATGGAATTCAGCCTTTATTGATTTTATGTACACCTGTACTTTTCCTACTGTGAATTTGACTAATGACTTTGCTTAAAAAGCTATTTGGGTTGAATTTGACCTTGAGCGACTCTTTTCTCCACACAAGGTAACATCCGGAACACAGAGAAGCTGAGCTACGACCGCCAGCAGCAGTACGAGATCCAGGTGACGGCCTGGGACTGCGGCCAGAAGCGAGCCTTGCACAGCGTTCCTGTCCGCATTGACGTCAAGCCTGTCTGCAAACCTGGCTGGCAAGGTGGGCCGTCATCACATTAGTATGTGTGCATGTGTGCAAAGATTGACTGTGCAGAAACGCAGATGCAATTATTTGTGTGTGATTACTTAGTTTGTACAATGTGTTTGTCAGTGTGCAAGCCTGGCTGTATTGGACAGCATGCGCACAATGGTGGAGCATGACGACCTGTGTGTGTGCTTGTAATGCTCACAGAAACACACAGTGCTGGAAGAAGTACTCAGATCTGTTACTTAAGTAAAAGTAGTAATACAAGTCCTGCATTCAAAACTTTAATTAAGTACGAGTACAAAACTATTAACATTAAATATACTTAAAGTACCAAAAGTAAAATTACTCATGCAGAATGGAGCATTTCAGAATAATATATATAATATCCCTGAATTATAATTAATGTGTGAGCATCACTAATTTTGCAGCTGGTAAAGGTGGTAGCTGAATCCATAATAATACATCATCATTTATTAGTTGATTATATTTTGTATTAATAATCTAACTCTGGAAAGTAGCTAGTAAATACGTAAAATGGAAATACACAAGTACAAGTACCTCAAAATTGTACTTAAGTACAGTACTTGAGTAATATCCCACCACTGGAAACACAGCTGAGATTATTTGTCGTTACTTCAGTGTGTGTGTTCCTGCTTACCTCTGACTGTGTGATACTTATACTATTTTTTCTCCATTTGTGCTTATGATACTGTCTGGGTTTCTCGTCTCTCTCTACCTACCTTTCTATATTTCTCTGTCGCTCTCACTCTCTCGTTTCCTTTCCCGACCTTCTTTCTCTCTCCTTCCCTCCCAGAGGAATTGGCCTGTCAAGTTTAGCTGGTGTGATCAACAGCACTTTACTAAGAGCACCGTGAAACAGCCAAGCCGGCTCTTAGCACATCAGAAAGCAGTCATGGCAGCCTTAACAAGGCCCAGAGAAATGCAAAGACAAGTGTCCACAAGTGCTACAACAACAGCAACAACAACACAAACAGCACTCGAGATAACTGCAGACGCAATTTACACCTGTCAGAGTAGGCAGCAGCACGTGATGAAAGACTAACACACGCAGTGTGTGACTTCACATGTGCAATCTGTGTTGTTCTGTCATTAACAAGGTGATTCATATGCTGGATTTCTTTGGAGGCCAGCCATTTATCGTCCCACAGGACATGATGTTAGCGTGCTGGTGATAAACAGCGGTAAATGAGGACCCTGGCAGCAGCTCAGTGGCAGCCACTGAACCCTGCAAAAACTGTTAAGTTGTCTGGCTCATATTCAATCTTCCAATCTGTGTTTTCTCAAAAAAAAGTGGCAACACATGCCTGTGATTTTAGATACATTTACATGTTTCTGATCTTAGTCAGAAATTTTCAAGCACAAGGTCAGGATCTTAAAAAAAGAATATTTTTTCATCAAGAATATAAATGATTCAAGGAACATTGTGAAACTCTTAACATTAGTAGTATCTAGTCTAAATAATTATTTAAAATGGGTACGTTTTGTGCAGTAACAACTCTACCAGACTGGGGACGGATTTTAAGATTTATAGGTATTAAGGTCACCAAATACAACAAAAAAAAGAAACTGAAAGAAAAAAGGGTAAAAGTTTTACCCTTTGTTCTCAGTTTCAAAATGAGTACATATAAGTAGTACAAAGTCACTGTGGCAGCACTTGGCAGCATGCTGTGTAGTGGGGTTTTTTGTGCTTAATGCCAAGGGGCAAAGTTACAAACAAGGATGATGGCAAGTGGAATCAGAGACTTCATGATGTACAATAAAAGCATGCAAACACACAAGCGAGTAGGCTACACATAAAAGATATTTGCACATAGTTGTAGACACAGTTACAAATTTAAATCCTGATTTTCTCACATCATTAACACTTTTGAGATGCACATATGCTACATACGGACTTACTGTGGGCATATGTACAACTTCAATGGCTGCACACAACACACATGCACTCACACCCAAACACACAGAGCAGCCAGGGCTGTCATGGGTGTACAGAGCGACATTAACTCCCTCTCTAGGCTCTCAATGATAATCCTGTCTTTGAAGCCTGTTTGCAATATATTTTTGTGTGTGCATTTTTCAAATTAGGATTTTCAGCACACAATTATGGCGAGAAGATACACACAAATACACACAAGCACAGATACACTCTCCCCTGATGAAAGGGCAGTTGTCCCTATGAGCGTTGTTTGGCAGCAGGGATGAAGGGAAGGATGGAGAGGGAGAAGTAAATGCCATGGCCACAGATCAGGGGATATTTAATAGGGCTAGTGGTTGTAGTATTAAAGGCAGTGTACTGTGGGAATGTCAAAGACACACACACACACACACACACAAATCTTTTGTGTGTGTGTTCTTTCAGTAAAAAGCAGTAATCTGTCTGTTCACATTAGCTATGGTCTCTGGCTTTGGATAGCGGGGCTCAGCTGTGTGTCTCTCGTGACCAATCACATGTCCTCACTCGGCTTGTGGAAACTCCTTACTCCTTACTGATGGGTGGTGCCTGTTCACCCACACAAACACACACACACTCTCACAGATGTGTATAGGTGTGTGCAGCCAGCTTTTTCTTTTCAATTTCTATACTACCTTAATACCAAAAACTACCATACTACCTTTTATAAAACCAATGTAACACTGACAGGGGCAATTCTGCTTAATAATGAGTACTTTTATTTTTGATACTTACTTACCTTAACTTTTACTTAAAGCAGTTATAATCCATATTTTTATAACAATGTATCAAATGGCAATGTGAAAACAATGTGACAATGTAGTGATGAATCTACAGAGAATTATAATTAAATTATTCTTGTCCTGGATGTAAGATGGGCCTTAGTCATTCGCAGCATGAGAGGCAAGTATTTGAATCAAATTCAAGCTGCCACCAGTAGCCAGTGGGAGCGGTGTAGTGTAGGAGAACTTGGTTAAAGACCAGCCCGGCTGCTGCTTTCTGGATGAGCTGCACCAGCCTTGAGCGAGTCGCAGTAGTCCAGGCGTAAGATGACAAGAAAAGACCTGGACCTGCACCTCCTCCTGATGGAGGACAGCTGGTAATCCAGTATCACACCCAGGTTTCTTGCAGTCCGTGCCAGGGACACCACAGAGTTCTCAATCTTGCGATGACACATCATCAGTCATGTAACCTTCAGATCATCTGGTGTTTCAGGTCTCTCAAAACAAACACCCTCACCTATAGGCGACCCAGCCAGGGTTAATAAGGCCCCAGCTTGTGTCCAAGTAGAGTGTGTGGTGCACGGGTCACCCCTCTTGATCCACAGCCATCTTGATGCCTTTCGGCAGAATCATTGATGTCCCTGATGGTTGCTGATGGTTCTTCCTGTAGAATCCTGTGATGCCAACATGCTTGAAAGCCCTGCATAAGAACTGGCCACAAGAGCATCTGGAGCAAGCTTTGATGAGCACACATTGCGAATTCTATCCTTTACTCCAGATCTTGCCTACTTGGCCTGCATAATTGACTGTCTTTCTCTGAGAGGCCTCCTTCAAGCGGACAGTCAATTCCAGCAGGACCACTTGCCTTGCTGTTTCATCACTCCTCTGGCCTTAGTACGTATAAACTTACTTGACATAGCCAATTGCCTTGTTTACTGGGTGCAGTTGTTTGCTGCTGCTGATCCCTGTGCACATTGCCAGACAAAAGTTGGATGGGCTAGGTAAGACAAGGTAAACCGACTGGATCAGGAACTTAATCCGGAGTGGTTTGGCATTCCAGAGCTCTGACCATGTAATCTTGCGGTCGATGGCTTGCTCCCATCGAGTCCACACATCCTGCTGCCGCATCCCTGCCATCCTGCTGGTAGGTCATTCCTCCACCCCTGCTTGTATCTCTTCCTGGTCCATTTGACGCCTCTCCTTCCCTTATGCTCTTTCATACAAAAGTCCTAGAACGCTGCCGAGCCCTGCCAGTCCCAATACCACTGTTCCAACCAACACATACTGTATGTCACTTTATTTGATTTTTTAATATATATTTTTTTGAATGTCTTATATTGACATACAGTTTTGGTGATGGTAACTGCCCAACTAAAAATTATAGTGCAATTACTGTGATTCCACATTCCCGTCCAGGGTATATCCTGGATATAAACTGTAATATCCAAGGAGTCATTTCTGAATTTATTTGGCCAAAACATAATTAATATACATTAAAGATACTGATACTGAATACTACTGCTCTCAAGATCAAGAATGAATTAGTCATGCTTAAATACTATCTGCTCAAAATGTTATAGGCAGCTCATATCAGCCATATTTTAGTTGTTGAAGGCTCTGTATTTCCTCAAACTTCAATCATCTCAACATACTATTAGTTTTATATAGTGAACTGTTGTTCACATTTGAAAATATGGAAACTACATCCTGGCTTTGGGATGGTCACTAAATTGGAGCCAACAGAGAGAAAGGCGGAAAACAGAACTATATTCTCAAAGTGTTTTCCTGCTAGTCCAAAATAATTTAAAACTTTTCAAACTATTATGGCCCATCTGCTATCGTGTCTCTTCATCTTTCTCCTTCCTGCTGTCCACACAGAAACACGTACATGGGAACCCACACACACACAGGAAAAACATATAATGGATTGAGTGGACAGAAAGATAAGTGAGAGAGTAAGCAGGCCACTGTAGAGCCTCGTCTCTTCATTTCATGGGATGGTTATCAGTTTTGTTTGGTGTAATACAGATCCTAACTCCACAATAGACAGTTTGTCAGAAAGCTTTATACGGTCAATCTTACAGCCCACAGACCTAAAAATATTAGTTTGAGAAAACAAACTGCTTTGGAAAAGAAAAGCTTCATCTTCCTGTTTTCTTGGATAGAGTTTAAATGTAGAAATAGCCATGCCACACCATCTTCAAACTGACATTAACTGTGAATTGTATTAACCTCTAAACTTTAACCACAGGTTGTTGAAATTAAACAAACAAGCTGTTTAAGATCAGGGAACAAAATGACATTATTACGTGTCCATCAGACACATCTGGTAACTGTCTTCCAGGTCTTGCTAATCTGGTGAAGCATAAAAAAGTAACATTCTCACAAAAGTAAGGAGGAAAGCTAGTTTGTACAGTATGTCAACAGCTGAAATGTTTTGCATTGTCATTTGCTTGTGGGAATGTCTGGCGTTGGTATCTTCTAAGTTTGAACACAACATTAGCATTAGCATGCCAAAATGCTCACAATAACAGTGCCACCATGCTGATGTTTCACAGGTATAATGTTTACTTAGTGTAGTGAGTTAGCTTGCTAATTTTCTAATTACAGCTGAGGCTGATGGGAATGTCATTACTTTTGCAGTTATTTGTTCTTAAACCAAAATATTGGACAAAATGAAAGTTTTGACATGATAATGGCTCTAGTTAACAGTCAAGGGATGACAAGTGATTACAATTTATCTCGAGGAGAACATGAATATCTGTGCCAAACTTTATGGTAATTCATCCAATATGGGACATTTCACTGAAATCAATGAAAAAAGTAACACCTGCACACTGCCTCCAAGCTATCCCTTCAGCCACAAAAATACATTCATGCTTTACAGCAAACAAAACCCATAATATACTGTAGATGTACATGTACAGTAACTTGTATAATGTTTTGTCACTTGCAAAGGTTAAAGAGTAATAACTATAAGAGTTTTTTTTCCTATATGTTCCTACTTCATCATCCAACGTTGCATGGCATCCAGTCAAAATTTACAAAATAATAATATAAAAATATTGTATTAATATTTTCTTTTACAATTGTTAGTACAAGGGTAAGTTTTGATATGAACCATCAGTTTGTGCTACAGGACTGTAAATGTACTGAATGTCCCATTAAACCTCAATGTGCTCTCCGTACCTATAAAATATGAGCCAGAACCCTTTCTGTCATGCATGTCCTCTATGACATGTGGTGTAGTCTCACACACACACACACACACACACACACACACACACACACACACACACACACAGTATGTACAAACCAATCTACACTGACACACACAGCTTAGCACAAGCCTTGACTGACAGATTGTCACACTGATGAAAAAATAAATCTGCATATTAATATCCATCCTTTGTGTTTTGAGTATGGCCCTGAGCCATACTGTATGTGTGTGTCCACAGGCTTGTGTGTGTGTGGTGGGTGCGCACATGCCTCAGCATGCTGTTTTACCTCTAAACAGCCGCAAATTAAAACTGACTCCATGGTTGTGAGTAAGGCAATTAGTATGAACCTCAGACTGCAGTTCAGGTTTCTAAACTATCAGGGAGTAATTAGAGCAATACAGCATAGGTGTTTATATTTTAGGTGTTTGCATTTCACTGTCAGTTTCTTTCTAATGAGATGATTAGACACTTTTTTGGAAGGAAGTGCTGTTGAATAAATACCTTTGACAACAGTGTATTATGGCATCTAATGAAGAACTTTTGAAAAGTTAAATGAATATGTAACAGCAACAACAACATGTAGATTTTACAGAATTATACTTGTGAAGCTGTGGTGTAAAAACATTCCATACCATCCATGTTGGATGTCTCTATTTCTCTACAAAATTCAAAGGAAGGAAAATCTATTGGCAAACACTGCTTGGATGATCCTGGAGGTAAATTTGTAGAGTAAGGAGAGCTGAATAAAATGTTTATATCTTTGGAACATGCAGTGTAGGAGATATGACTGCTTATTAAAAATGCATGCACCACGCATCAATGCTACTCGTTTTTAAAGAGGGTTTTTGAAAGAATGGTTGGACCGAAGTTTGCGATAAATCAGTCTCAAACATAAGTATTTCCATGTTCCTTAAAATGAATGTACTCAGTGGATTCTCCATATTGTTAGGTAAACCTATAAAAGAAATGTTTTTATTGGACAGAAAAGAAAACCAGGCCATCACTCACTAAAACTCTACAGTGATATCCATAATAATGACATCATGATGAATTTTTAAAAGGGAGATTATATCTCAGAGTCAGGAAGATTTCATTTCAAGTATAAAAGATGGTTGCCCCTGAAAATTCTGAATGCACAGCAAGGAATCTCAGTCTTAGTAAAGGCCAGTATGTAACAAATTCGAAGTGAGGATTAAGCTGCAGAGAAATACATGAAGAGTGATGGATGGATGGATGCTGTGATTTACTCTCACACACAGGCAATTTAACTTAACAGCTATTTAGTTTTATCCAAATGTCCAGGCACAGAACAGGCTGCCACAGGCGTAAAGAATGACCAATCAACACAGGTGGAAGCACTTGTGCTAATTAACACACAAATCAACTAAAAGGGAGAAACTAAACCAAGAGAAAGAAATACCAAAAAGAAACACAACTGAACTTCACTGTGACACAATTCTGACAAATTGAAGAACCTTATTTAGTAGTGACAGACAGAGTAACAAGTGGTGTTCATGGTAAGGTTGGTGAAAAGGTAAAGCTAACCTTTGCAACCTTTGGGTGGCACAGTATCCAGCTCACATCCACAACACATCCATGGTATCAAACCACCAGCATGCGCATGTGTGTACTGGGACATCCTCGTGCACATGCTAATAGAGCACAAGATACAAACACAATAGTGACCCACTCTTTAAAACATTACTGCATAGCACGAGTGGTCTACACCTTTACAGGGTACCTTAACACAACAGCTGTTGCTCTCATTTCATTTTTAGCAGAAATGTTCAGGAATAGCAGAGCACAAAGAGAGAAACAGCAGGAAGTTGAAGGGTAAGGAATGCGCCATTAACACAGGTGAAATCTGTATGAACACAAACTGAAGAGAGGAACTAAAAAACACTTTAAAGCCTATGTAAATTTAAATTTGCCCCAAACAGCCAATGTACCCACTGTACAAACGTGAGCCGTACCTAGCTAACAATGATGGTGAAGTCTGTGCCACCCAGTGTGAATTTATGTCCACATACTTTTTTGCATCCACTTTACACACAATCACACTGCCTCTAAAACTCCCTTGCATTCAGTCTTAACACACCTTATCAATAAGTATAGAAGAATCATAAAGTCAGCAAACTGAGTCAGTAATATACATCACACAGCAATTTCTATCTAAAGATTAGCCACCATAAGCTACTGGTCATATCAGCCCATTTAAGGCTGTAGCAGCTAAACCCCTGAGTATGTTGAATAGAGAAAGGGTTGTTTTATTGCTTATGATTTCAACTTTTCCTTTGTAAGAGGAAGATTGTGTGTTCTGAGAGTTAAATCGTCTTGCTCTAAAGGTTAAAACAAAGTCATAACAAAAAGACAGAAACAACACTTGCCAGCCAATAAAGCATTTTCATATATGATCTAATTATATTTTGCTAACAGGTTGTCAGAGACCCATAATGGCAGAGCAGAGTGCAGTGTGTTACAGTAGCAGCAAATATGGAGGAAAGTTGAGAGCCAACTCCACATAGAGTATCTGAGAGCAACACAGGCTCTTAGGCATTTTCTCTCTTTGAGGCAGGGAACTGCTACACTCTCCATTATGGGGGAGTGGGGGAGTGAGCCAGTTGTCCCCATCTCTGATAAGAGTAGGAAGAGGATGAATTAAAGGGAGGAATAAGAAAAATAAATGGCTCGGCACTTCCCTTTCCCATTTCCTCTAACCTTCTACTCTTTCTTGCTTCCTCTCTAATCTCACACTGAGGCTGTCTGGCTGCTGCTTTAGCAGTTTTCATCCCCTCTCTGGCATTAGCTTATTTTCCCTTATTACTTTCATTGCTTCCTTTTTGTCTTTTTCCTGTGTGTCTGTGCCCTGTATTTTTTCTTGCTTTGCTCTCTTTCTCTCTTCTTCCCTTTGTTGGTTTGATTATTTCTTACTTTTCCCTGTTCCTTTTCTTTCCTCTCGTCTTGTCACACTCATGTTCATGTTTCTTTCATTCTCTCCACTCGTCTTTCTTCTCTGATCAACTACTAGTTTGAAGTGGGAATCCAGTAGTCTCCAGTGTAAATCACAGTCACTAGATCCTCCTCTTATTCCACCTTTCACTGTTATTGCATTACACCACTGTCACGGGGATCAACTCGTGTGAACCCTTGTTCCTCTCTGACTTCAGGCAGGAGGGATACATGAATGGTGGCAGGGGTAAAAAGATAGACAGGGTTCGCCTTATTATGTCAGAGGAGAGCAATGGCTGGATAAAAAGGAAATGTGTGTATACTGTGTGAGTTCATGCATGGTTGCAGGGTACGGTGTAGGAGAGGGAGGGAGACAGATAACAAATACTTTCACTCACAGCTGCTAACATACACCTTGCACACATGGATGTATGCACAAAAGACATGCGCACATAAACATGAAATGGACATAGCGCACCAACACACACACACACCTATGTTAGAGTGGTTACACTCCCTCAGTCCTTGTCTCGCTGGCCTGTTGAGTTTCCTTTATAGTGCCACTTCAGTGTCAAGGCGACATTGAGCGATCACAATTACCAAGACAAAGAGAGAGAAAAGGAGATAAGAGGGGGAGATGTGAGAGGGATAAAACAGCAGGGAGTGACTGAATGGGAGAGGAAAAAAAGGCAGCAGAGTTAAGAGAAAAGATAAAACATACGTTTTTACGTCTGGGGTGAAGGTTTTGCCCAAGGCAGGGTCTCATCAGGCTGGTGCTGCAGTCATGTAGGCATTTAGCGGATGGCTGCGATGTCAGTTTACCAGTCGATCTATAGTTATGTTCTGACCCTCACTTATAGCTTTGAGCTTTGGATAGTGACTAAAGAGCAACATGCTGGAAAACCTCCCTGTGGGGAGAGCAGACCCTGCGGCAGACATGCTGCAGGGATCACAGCGTATATTCCAACTAGCCCTAGATTCCCGTGGGATCCCCCGTGAGGAGATAGAGGACGTGGGATGTCTCGAGTAGTCCGCTTAGCCTGCTGCCATAATGAGCAGGATGAAAATAAAGGTAGAGAAAAGAGAAGGTGACGAGCGTAAAAAAAAAAGCAGTTTATGGCTCCTTTTTACTGATTCAGTGTTTCCACTCTAAACACCCACAATTATATTGTCATTTTCACTCATTCCTCAAAGGGAGCAGAAGAATTAGAGTTACACTAGACATGAAATTCTGATCTTTTAGGAGGATTCCCACAGAATGGTGCAGAATGAGAAATAGCATGATTTTATTAGAAACGATTCCATTAGAGACTTTATAAGACTATTGTTATAGAGATACATTTCTGTCGCCTAAGGTGCTGCACAGAGCAGACCTGTGATTTCCTGCTCCATAGGCAGATTTTAAAGTTATGCTGTTCCATTTGAAATGTAATGATGACAGATGCTACTTTGAATGTTTGAACTTGTTTTAAAGAGACACATTTTTAATAACTTATACAGTAAGAAGACCCCCAACCCCAACCCACTTTGCCACACCTGTTTTGGGATTTGTTTTAATGTGAACCACTTGAAATAAAACAAGTTGGACAGATAAAAACTATTTTAAATGTATGTAAATGTAGTCAGAAAGATTTCCTTCACCTGTTGGCATTTTCAGACTGTCTTTTGGGCTCATCACCTTCTAACATGACTTTTTGATTGTGTACCAGTTCCATTCTACATACTTAAGTATTTACTCGACATTAATCTTCATAGTACACTTTTTTTTGTTGCAGTTAGTACACAAGAAATCAACATACTGTACTGTTTTATAGTACCAGGAAATGATACATGATATGTGCGCCATTGGGGGTCAATCACACTGTAACCTTTGAATGCCACTGCCAATTAAACTTCACAAAGAGACAGCAAAAGGTCTGCCTACTGATATAATGCTTATTTTTTGGCTTTCCAAGATCTTTCTGCAGCTGTCTCACCACTACCTGCAATTTAATTTTGTGTCGTGAGAAGAGCCTGTTTTCTTTGTATGATGTGGGAATATAGTGTACATTAACAGCACACACAACCACCACCATATACTCAAAATCTGCTGAGAATTAGTATACAGTATGGAATTGGGACACAAGTTATGTGACACTGTTAAATCTTGGCAGATGATTCAGTTCCAGGTCTGCTTCTAACTGATTGTGACGTCAGGAGATGCTTCCCACAGGTTTTCATGCTTTTTTGGCCAGTTAAGGTCAGCAGAAACAAGCTGTAAACACAAAAATGACCTATTATCATATCACCTCTAAGTTGATATGGCAAACTTGTTAGCAAATAGTATGGATCAGCATTAGCGTTCATTTGGAGTCAGTGTTTCTGGCCACCTTCCGAATGCAAGTCCCAACATTCACTCTACTGTTAGCTCTGTTTTGGTCTTCACCAACTCCTGAGAAAAAATCTATCTCTTTAGCTGCTAAATACTCCTAGTATACGCTAGTTGCCAACTTTGTCCGTCTGCTGTTTGGTGCTGGGCGAGTAGTGTACAGTGGGTCTTTAAACCTTTTAGCTGAAAACAGCTACCTGCTGCAGCTGAAAATGACACTGTGAGAGTGAACCTAAAAAGTAAAACTGAAAACCAAAACAATGAACTGGAAAGAGCTGAGTGGAATTTGCAGAGTCTGTCATAATTCTCTGTGGGTTCATCACTACAAGTGACCCATTTCACATACAAGTAGTCACGTGATCCATTGTTAATATAAAATATTGATTATTGCCGCTTTAAAGTAACAGTCTTGCTGTAACACAAGAACCTGTGCTTGCTCCATTCAAAGGGAACATTTGAGAACCCCTCCTCTATCTGGATGCATAAAATCATGCTCCCATCATGGAACATTCAGGAAGGAAGAAAGACTCCCATCCATTTTGTCATTCAGCTTTTCGTCTTGTTTTCACTTTTTTCTCAACTACCACCTTTACAAGGCCTACATTTTTGTGTTGCAAGCCTTGTGCTCCAACAAAACAAGTAAGAGCTCTCTGTGCACTCTAGAAAGAAAAAAAGAGTAAAGTCTCTTGTATGGCGCACAGAGCATGCATGAAAGCATCAAAAGGAATGCTTTTGGGGCATTGTGGGGAAAGGGAGAGAGATAAGGATGGCCAGGAAAGAAGAGGGGGAATCAGAAAGAGGGCACTCTCTGAAGAAGAGGGAGATGGATAGGAGGTGGAGAGGAAAGGAAAAGAGGAGCAGGGTGCTCTTTTAAAAGTGGCCCCCCACCCCCGACTACTTGAACATGGTGTCAGCATTTTTTCATGCACACACACTCACACACACAATATTCACATAACCATCATCCTACACATCCACACATCTACATACACCGTTAAAAGCATGCAAGAACTTATGATGACACACACACACACACACACACTCACTCTTCCACACCCTCCAGAGACAGGGAACAGCGTGAAAGTGTGATGATGCATCATTTTCTTAAGTACCTCTATCCATCTTCCCTTCCTCACTATCTCTCACTCTCTGCATTTCACACCCTTCATTTTCAGGAGGATGGTGGAAACCGACCTTAGCTGTACGTCTGTACGTATACAGCAGAGGATATGCCTACGTACACTGTCTGTGTGTCTGAGTTTCTGCATACAAACACCTGAGAACACCTGAGAGATCTTCTGTTTGTCTATATTACATCCATATGTGTTGGTGAATCTCTCGTAATCTAGCAGGAAGACAAAATAGTCTGTCTCACTGCAAACTGGACTACACTGACAAGAGTCAAATCAGATGTTTTTAAATAACTGTACTGTACAGTACATACTGTACAGTATGGTCATAAATAATAGCTTCGTGATAGACTGACATTATGTATCAGTGGTTACACGATCACTTCTCAGTGATAGGTGTCTATAATGGTGTATACTGTAGAGAAACTGAAGATCATTCATTCAAAGTAAACATTTAGATCAGGATCCTGTTGACAACAATGCATTTAACATGTCGTCTTTCCGTATGCAGGTTGGAGCGAAACGTAAAAAAACCTGCTCACCTGCACACGCACACATAAAAGTGTTTTTTTTTTGATCACATGATCACAGCCCCAGTGAGGAGTTTGTACTTCTGCACTGGTGAACCAGCTCCACGTGGTTGTTTTCATGTCTGCCTTGCTTCCTCTGCCTCTTGCTTTCCTCTCATGTTCACAAAGAGAGAAACTCTTGGGTCCGCTGTGTGAGATCTGTTCAGTGTACTGCAGGCAAGCACACAAGAGACCAAATAGCTTCCTATTAAACCCACACTGCTTTTAAGACAGCTGAGCTTTAGTGCAAGCCTGTGTGTTATTGTGCCTGTGCATCGGTTGTGAGTGTATGTGTGTACTGAATGTAGCTGTACTTCTGTCTGTCTGTATGTAGGCATCCGAATCACATTGTGTGGCACATATACCTATATGTGAAAATGTGTTTACCCTGTTTGTACTGTCAGTGTAGATGGGAGCTCATGCTGCACCTGAGCATCAGCAGCAGCAGTGTCCTACAGAGACTCTTAAATAGGACTAAATTATTTAGCAGGGACACAAACGTAGCTTGGCAAGATTACAGGAAACACTGCTTCATTCATGATAACAGGCCTTGAAATAAACCCTTTTATGATGGCTGAGTGCGCAGGGTTAGACACTTGCCAGGAATGGCAATGCAAAACATAAGGGATGCAATATAAAGCTACAAACCTGTGTGTAGAGATGATGAATAGGGCTGGAAATAACAGGTTAACTGGCAACAATAGTATCCTCCAAATTAAATATTTTTTACCATGCCCTGTAGAACGACACATGGAAGTGTTTTCTGCTCTGACGTCCAAATCAGGACAACATTTGTCTGTTCCTTCAAAAACCGTTACAAGCCACTGTTGAAGAATAAATCTGTTTTATGATGTGACAAGTGTTTGGTTAAGTTTTGGTTATTGCACTTATTCACTGCATTTTGAAAAGCTTTTAGTTTCAGAGTTTGAGAGAGCTTAAATAAAACACACTGTGCAAAAAAAGTCAAAGCAGCCTGAGCCTTTTTAACGCACACAGAGCAACACGAGTGCTGGGCCATTATTTCAATGTCAAACAGTCGTAAACTGGCAAAAGGCTGAGCTGCCAGAAAGAAAAACATTTCAATTTAATTGTCTTCAGGAAAGAAAGAAAATACCTCTGCCTCAGTGACAAACGTAGTATCACAATATCAACATTATAAATCAAGAGATTGTGTTATTTCATGAACTAACACAAGCTTTCTGTAGAAAGTATTTAGTATTGAATTCATTTACAACCACCTGTGAGAGGAGCACATCAATGCTTAAAGACTATGGCAGGGAGAAGGATGGTGATAAAGGTTTGGTATTGTTCTTTATCTTACAGAAATCAAAACATTGAAGAAAGGTGCCGTTATCGACATTTTAAAAAAGGGCACAGATTCAAGAAAAAGATGTGTTTCTTTGTTTTGTCCCTGTAAACACACTTCAGTACAGTTCAGCGGGTTTTTGGCCAAGGACCTTTTTTCCATTTTACCGCTGCAGTGTTTTCCATTATTAAAGACAAATGCCACTGTCAAATGTGTATCAGTGATATGAGGCTATTTGTATGGGTCTTATCTAAACATAAGCAATGAAATGAAGAGTAAACTGTTTTTGCTTGGTGGTGAGAGAGTATCTCTGTTGATTTTCTTTTATTTTTCTTCACAGCTCATATTTCTACTTCAGTGCTTCCACACTGTTTCAACATCCCTTACCTCAGGTCTTACCAACGAGGGGAGTCGTGTCTCAAAAAGAAATGTGTCTTTTGGTGTGAAAGAACATCTGCTACTGTACTTGGTCTTGTGATCTGTTTGATATACTGCACCTACGCTCCTTGTAACTCATTTGCCCTCCTAGCAGCATGCCCATTCCTCATTATATTTGAGGGCGGTGCACTTCACCCCCCCGTTTACATTCATCATCAGCTTCTGTCACAGTGGGGTCACTCATGGGCCTGTTATCCAGTGTTTTACAGTAAACCTTTGTGCTAATGGGCATCAGTGTGGAATGACAAGGTGTGACATTCAATACGCTGACCTCTTGCACTACACATTGATACAAACTAATAAAGGTAATTGAAGGACAGGCATAAAGTGTATAAGTATCAATAAAAGATTTAGGGGAGCTTTCCCTCTTAGAAAACTGACAAAACATCTCTCCTCAAGTCTTAATAAAAACAGATTTTCATGTTTTGTTGGCATAAATGCTATTCAGTATAGAGACTATATCATTTGTCTCATTCATTCAAACATGCAGATACAAAGAAGAATGGTTAATACATACAGGCAAGATTGGTGGCAGATTCAAAAAGGCAAAAATGCACACATGGGGAGTCTAAAAAGTTCTATATTTATGCATTGTGTCTTCTGACACACAGGGGTGGCAACCACTACAGTGGCTGCAGGTATGGTACTCTTTCAGGAACCAACAAAATAGATTGCACCCACAGGGAACTACATAGTGACCAGGGCTCCCAGGAAGGATGATCAACCTTGCCTGCTTGGGCATCTTTTTTGTAGCCTACTATACAACCTACCTCTATGTAACCGTATATCTGAAGGTACCAGGATTAGTGAACGGATGCTGGTCACTGCCCCCTCTAGACAAATAGACTGCAGGCGTTCACATGAGATCAAAAACTATTAAGAGGTGAAAAAGAGTGAAACTACCTCATAGTCAGCACCTTTCAGTATGCCTCGTGTTTGTCCAGTGCTCTCTAACCCATAAACCTTAATCACCCACTTCCAAACTCAACCCTTCCTCACATATCTATATGCACACTACGTCTTCAACCCATTACCCCTCATTTATCCTTCCACGTTCCCTCACTCCTTCCCATGCATCCTTAACCAGGCTCTGCCCCGTCCTCCCCTCCCTCTTTGGATGTGGAGCCAGCTTGGCAGTGTTAAAGCCAAGTCCTCCACAGGTCATTTGACTCCCAGTTGCCTTTACTCAGCATGGCATAGCAAAAACAAAGGCCAGAAAACAGATTCAGCAAACACATGACCCACTGGATTTGAAGATGTAGCCTTTTTGTATCAACTACTCATTGCCGGGTTGATTTTGAGACATTTCATCTATTACCGTAACAGAAGATTACTTGTGAGAATGATAACAGCTTCTTCTAGCATCTACATCACATTTTACATTGCATACATCTGATTTTACAGGAAAACTCTATTTTGCTTAAAGGAGTAGTTTGACATTTGCTTATTTACTTTCTTGCTGACAGTTGCATGAGAAGCTCAATACACTCCAGCCAGGATATGGTTAGCTTAGCTTAGCATAAAGACTGGAAAAGGGGAAACAGCTAATCTGTCCAAAGTTTAAAAATCTGCCTTCCAGCACCTCTAAAGCTCACAAATTGAGATTTTATATATGATTTGTTTAATCCGTACAGGTGTGGTTTGTAAATAAAAATGACAAGTTGCAGTTTGGTCATCACCAAGAATCCAGCTTTAGAGGTGCTGGTAGTCTGATTTTTTTTTAACCTATGGACAGAGCCAGGCTAGCTGTTTCCCCAATTCCAGTCTTTATGCTAAGCTAAGCTAGTCATCTCCTGGCTCCAGCTATATATTGAACAGACAGAGGTGAGAGTGGTATCAAGCTTCTCATCTAACTCTTGGCAAGAGAGCGAATAACAGCATTTTAAAAAATGTCAAATTATTCCTTTAATGGCACAAAACAGGATTAAGTTGCTGTTTTTTCAGTACTAAGTAGGTTAAATTTATTCAGTTCTCTAGCAATGGCTAATAGTGGAAAGAGAGAAAAGATAATGAATGAAGAATAACTGATGAACCTGTAAATGTGACCGGGAATTTTTTTTAAAATCACTCTCCACATCACTATGTGCTTTGCCATCATACAAAGTCAACTAGTTATACTCAACAGGTGGGAGGACATAGCCGTATATACAGTACATACAGTAATTGTGTGCATAGAAATGTGTGTGAGAGAAGATACAGAAACGCATAGATCAGCAGAGCCTTTTGTGTTCGTGTCCCTTTTTTTGCGCTCATGCATGTGTTTTTGTTCTTGTTTAGCCCACACCATTGTTTGTGCCTATTTTCATCACAACCACTGACAATCCCATAGTAACAGTGCTGCAGCAGCCCACAGCACTAGCAGTCTGGAGGAGATAAATCAACTACAAAACAGATGCAGTGTGTGTATGTGTTTGAGCATGAGGTGGTGAGTGTGTGAGGAAGCGAACATGGCAGATTTAACAGGCTAGCGAGCAACAAAGAGCTGCTCCCTTTCTTCCATTCTTCTTCTCCAATCACCTCGGCTTCATGCTTGTACCTCCAGCTCCTAGCTAGTAATGCTTGATAGATAGATAGATAAATAGATGGATAGATAGATAGATGGATAGGAACTCATTTGTGTGTACTAGCAAACAACAAAACAACATGGATTGGATGGGATGGTTGAGAGTTTGGTGCCCAATTAATTTTGAGGTGTTATAGTTTGCTCTTAAAGAACTAGTTTCATACTGTACAGTGATGGTGCAATGATGCTGCTGTATGATGGAAGAAGGTAACTGGACAGACAGGCTTCTGACTGAGCTGATGTTGGAAATCTGTGTTGACAGCATTTATGGATATGCCGGGTGTGCTGTTTGAAACTGAGATAATGAGTGTGATGGGCTCACTGCAAACAAAACTCATATAATAAACACTAAACAGGCAACATCATTTTGCAGTTCATTCTCTTGTTATCTCCAGAAGAGACTTTGCAGACAAACACAAATTCACACCACAAAAGCTGGTAAAAATGAAGGCGAAAGCAAAAACATCATGCTGCACAAAATAATAGCCTGCCCAGATGCAATTCACAACTGACTGGACAGGCAGTGACAGCATAATGACTACTGCCACTAATGCAGGTACTGCGCTGCACTCCAACAACAATGCAACAATTTCATTAGCCAGGCACATTCTGCCAGAAGGATACTGAGTTGTGATGCCAGAAATATCAGTGACAGTGAAAAATTGGAAATGGAGTCTTGTTTTGATGGTAGCCTAAGTGGACAAAATGAGGCGACAAACGTGCAATAACAAAAGCAAGAAGTAGGCTTGTGAAAATCAGATATCATTTCAGATAATAATCTGCAGCAGGTTTGGTGTTTCCACAGGAGGACGGTTTAATCTATCCTCCCTGCCATCCCTAACACTATCACTCCATCTGCCTCTTTTCCCAGGTTGGAATAAGCGAGTGGACTATGAGCCAGGAACAGGAAGTAAGCAGCTGTTTCCTAAGATGCACCTGGAGACCTGTGGTGGGCCACTGTCATCAGTGAGGACCACAGTGGAGCTGCAGACCAGCCACATTGGGAAAGGCTGCGACCGTGAGACCTACTCTGAGAAATCTCTACAGAAACTCTGTGGTTGGTTCTGCAAAAAGAAATACTTTTCTGTTGTGTTTTGAATACCATAATCGTGCTGGTGGAATAGAATGACAAGCAGATTGGATTGAGTGTGCATTTCTGGCATGTAGCAGTAAATCACATAAGAGTTGGACCTGTGGCTATTAGGATGGTGGTGGATATACAGAATATACAGTGGATGGCTGATCAAAGATAACTTCTGACTGAGGCGCAAACTGAAAGTTAATGCAGTGAATTAGAAGTAAGCTGTTGCTGAAAGCATCAGTGGAATCCATGGTCTGAGTACCAGGGTCAGACAGGGCCTGCGGCGCCTTTCTCTGCCCTTTTTAAACCAACATCTGAAAGCTCCCGGTCCGTGTTGCTTTCTTATCTCCACTTGTGTCCGTGGTAAACCCCGTGCTAAATGAAGGCACCAGAATAGCAACTTAAAGCTGTGTCACTAATGATGTGACAGAGCGAGGGCATTAGCCGCCTCAGATGCTGCCACGCTTTCTCCTCAGTGACTGATGAACAGCCGAGCTGCCGTGTCGGTGCCCAGAGCGCCAACAAAGCAGCCGAGCCTACCCTCTCCCCCCTTCCCGCCCACACTGCACCGCCAGCAGGGGGGCTGGAGTCATCATCTTTGACTAACGGCCTTCACAAGCCCTGTTCCAGCTCATCTGAATGCATAACGTCCCCTCCCTGCCTCCCCTGGCTCCCGGTCCATGCATGGTTTACCACTAAAGAGTCCTTTTCAGGCACCTCATAATCGTTATCTGATAGCGAATAGAATAAATTGTAATTGCTTTTTTAAAGCACAATCAATTTGAGATAATGTACAAAGACATCGGGCAAAGAGAAGGCTGCAGCTGGGTGCTGGAGAAGTCGATGCGTATTTATTTACTGAGGGAATCTAATTACTGGAGTCAGAACGTCGACACTGGCATGAGTACGAGTTAGAGAAAAACAGAGCTTTACAGACGGGGGGAAAAACATCAATTAATGTGCTAATGTTGTGTTACTGGAAGACATGAACAGATGCATGTTGCAATTCTATGCCTGGACAAAGGAGACATAGTGAATTCTGACATTGCCCATTTTTTCTCAGAACAGCATGGTTTCCGTATCACTTTGATTTATTACTATCCATATGCTGTTACAAATGATTTATAAAAGTGGTTTAAACGCATGAAATGCATCTTTCACTGTCACACAGAGGGGCAAAGATAGATCGATAAGGGCATGTCAAATGCATCGAGGAGCAAGGTGAGCGACATGGCAAAAATAACGCATGTCAAGGTGACAGTTTGAAAACAAAGATCGTTAAGGACTCAACATATTGAGGTTATTGCGTCAAAGGAATGATGGAGTTGCTTTTAAAGGGGAGAAGAGAAAGGGTATAGGATGACTCATTGCAAATTCAGTAATGAGTGTGTGTGTTTTGTCAGGATGTATAGGGATCATAAAACAAAAGTGTCAGCTGTAAACAATTCATATGATTGGCTGATTCACACCATGCGCCGTCCTTCTCACCAAGTCCTTGCTGTGTCTTTTCTCTTTGTGTTACCATAGTACTCGGTCAATATGTCCTCTCTGTTTCCATAGAGGCACATTTTAGTGGTGAGGTACGTTCTGAATTTGTGAACGATGACTAACATCTCTTCCCTTTTGAAAGTCAGTTTCATTTGCCATGAATCAATACCCACATCCTCTATCCATCTCGGCCCATTGATTACATATTAAGCCCTGCCATCTGCCTTACTCATAAGTAATCATAGCCAAGGTTAGGCCAATATACACTGCATATCTGTAGTGATTGTTATTGACACATCTTCTGTCGCACCTCTTATTTGTTCCCACGGCGATGACCCCAGGGGCCTCCTCAGGCAGCACTGACCTTCTCCCTGCCCCCAGCTCTGCCACCAACTGGACAGCTTCCCTGGTGACTGACAGCGGCAGAGACAGTGATTTGATCTTCAGGTTTGATGGTCGACAGGCGGCTAAAATCCCGGACTGGGTGGTACCCCAGAATCTGACAGACCAGTTCACCATAGCAACCTGGATGAAGCATGGACCCAGTCCTGGGCTCAGAGCTGAGAAGGAGACACTACTCTGTAACTCCGACAAGACTGGTGAGTGTGAGCCTGACAGGCAAGACACATATATACATACATATATATATATATAAATATATCTTATTCCTCTGTGCCATAGAGCTCCATTGTTTCCCGAAAACATATCAGTGAGCCACACGTTTACACTGGGTGACATGTTCCTTCATTATAATGAACACTGGCTTGCAGTTAATTTTTTGTCAATCCCACATACATACACCATCCGGCTGCCGTAAATGCTCATGAGAACACCAAATGTCTATTAATCCACAGCTGAAAATAGTCCCAGACAAATGCACTGTTACTCCTGCTTGAGTGACATTTGTTCAAAACTACAATGCCCAGCTGTTTAAGAGGGTAACTTTTTTTTTTTTAAATTAAACTATATATTTGTGACCCATTTTTAAAGATTTTCATCCTCAGTAGGAACAAATAAGCTTTAGGACTAAGACCCACAGACAGGTTAGAGAAGTCAGAAACCAACCGTATCCTTTATTATGATCCTCTAACAGTTAAGTGTCTATCTAGATGTTGTGTCTACACACCATTAATCAAATGAGTGGATCTGTCAATCCCAACCAAACCTCTGATTTGTGATTTTGGTACAATGTGTCCGGAGGACTGAGAACAGGGTGTTCACGTCACAAAAAGTCTGTAAGTGACAGGAAGTCAGTAATTTCTGCAGCTCACTACATGATAAGACATTGGCTACACCCCCACACAATGGCTGGGCAACACCAAGAGAGCCAATAAAGGGCACCAAGAGAGAATACAAAGCATAATTGCTCCTAGAAAATGTAAACATATAAACATCCACCGGCAAATATTTAATCTACATGTATAATCAGCACTACAGTATTTAAGTGGATAGTGAAATTGAACTTAATATTATGGCCTGTTGTAGCCTCATTGATAGCATAATGTTGATAGTGATAATGATCCTAAGGTGAATTTGGGGAAAAGGTATGTTCAAATACTGTTACACTGAACAAAGTTTGGAGCTCTGTAATGATCCAGCATATCAAATCCAGTAACATCATAGCATGCTTTGCCCAAGGGGATGATTTTGTTTTAAAATTTCTAGTGAAAAATGATGTGAGATGACCGTGAGAAAGTTGTCCTTCGTCAAAGCAGTGCTGCCGTCCCAGTTTTGTGAGCTACATGTCCAGCTTACCTGACAGTGAGTAGGTGTGATGATTTGGTCCCTGGTGCCTTCTCCTCTTTCTCCCTCCCTCCCACAGAGATGAACCGTCATCACTACTCACTGTATGTCCATAATTGCCGTCTGGTGTTCCTGCTGAGGAGAGACTTCACCCAGGTGGACACCTTCAGACCGGCCGAGTTCCACTGGAAACTGGAGCAGGTAAAATGCTGTGATACTCTGAAACATACAGTATATATGACAGACAGGAGAACTTGTGTGACATATAACACAAGTGACCTCAGTTTATACCTCAACTCAGCTTTGTGGGTTTGACAATCTCATAGACAGGGATGAAGACTCCTACTTAGATTAAACCTGTATTAAACATCCACTGGAATTTTTTTTTCTTGGCTTAATCTATGTCGGTCTGTATCTTGCACTAATAATAGAAGACTCCTGGCAAGACTTGGGGTTCATTTACAGTGTGTTACAGTGTGTTGCATAAGGTTTATAAGAGAGAACCACTTGTCAGTCCACGGGACCTCACTAACTAGTTGCCTATCAGAATCATAAAAAGCTTTACACACATCCCTGGTTTTGTGTGTGTTTGTGCGTACATGCAAGAACTTGTATGCATTTCTATTTAGTGCTTGGCTGCACTAGAAATCCTCCTACAATCCAAAAAAGAACCTTTAATTAACTCCAATTAATTTGGAGAACTCTCATACCACTCTACTTAGTAACCGGGTATTTTTTTTTTATAGATTTAGTGACTCCTTAATAAATATTTGTTGGTGTTTTATTATAGCCAGAGCTGTTTGTCATTTCATTGCCTGACATGCCATATAAGGATTTCTTTAAGGAATCAAATAGAGATAAAACACTGTGTTACCTGACATGGGATCAGAATTGGAAATTATTTTCTTTGGTACAGAAATGTTGGTATATGTAGGGCAAGACTGGAAATGTTTTAGGAAAACACAGCCAATGAAATTTAGCACTTTGATTCAATGATCCGTGGGTTAAAATACGCCATTTTGAAAAGATTCTTATTTAATACTTAATTAAAGCTCCACAACGGGTAAGAGTGATTTTCATGTAGGGCTAGAAAATACAGGCTGTCTTCGCCGTATGTCATACGCCGAAATATGTGATGGAGACTTGGACAAGCAGGCATAGCAAACCAAGACAGAAACATGCTCGCTCCAGGGACGTGTATATGCGTGTGTGTGTGTGTGTGTGTGTGTGTAGACGGCAGCTGTCTGTTGATCAAGGATGCTGTCTTAAAGTCAGACAGGTCACCTCGACTCCAAAGACCCTGCACTCACCCAGCGAGAACATTTGATTCAGGGGAGAGACACACAGCTGAGTCTGGACATCCAGATGCAGCACCCAGGGCTAATTTGATCAGACAGATCACTGGTCTTGATTGGGGGGAGAGCATGACAGAGGTCGTCCATCAGCCTCCTGATGGTACATGGTGTGTGTGAGGCATCGTCTGAAAGGAATTTAGACACAGGGTTCCCACAGAGTCCTCACTTGTCTGTTTTCTCATCCATTCCACATTTTCTCTGCTGTTTTTAAGGTGTTGCGTGTTACTTTTTAAACATTGTCAACATTCTGAAGATGAATCCCAAATTTTCAGAAACCCCACTGCAGATCTTTGCCTCATCAGTCAAAGGTTTTCTTTTTGCTTTACTGAAGGATGAATGTGTTAAGTGATTTTATAGCATCAGCATTCAGGACCAGCCATTCAGGCAATTCTGGGGAGTTTAGCAACCATGTGGGGGAGTTACATACAAGGTGAGAAAATCTTAAACATCGTGGGAATTTTACACATTGATTCCTGTATTTTTTTTTCAATTTAACATTTTTGGGCAATAAATACATATTTATAGTGTGTGTATTCATTGACCTGGATTGCGAGCTGCCCTCGCAAGAGTGAAAATAAAGGAATCAGTATTTCTCTACACCTTTGTTCCTGGCAGTATGGAGAAGGTGTTGACTGAATAATTTCAACTGACTGGCGACCTGTCTCAGCTGGGATTGGCTCCAGCCCCCCGCGACCTTCTAAGGATAAGCAGTCATAGATAATAGATGGATGAAGTTTAGAGTCCTTCATTTTGGTGTCTGGCCTTTTGAGAGTGTCTAAGTTTTTTAGGTCAGGGTAAGGGGTACGTTTGGGGAACTTGGACTCATGACCTCAGTATTTCTAAAATCCTAGATACAGCCCTGTAAACATTTGACTTTTATCAGCCACACTAACAGTGTGGCTCAAGGGATGGCAATGTTGGTCGGTCCATTGGTCCACCACTTTTGTCCAGACTCAAATATCTCTTTATAACTGTATAATAATTGTAATAACTTTGGTGATACCTTCACTTTTCCTCTAGTGCCATCATCAGGTCACATTTAAAATGTGTTTCATACCTGCAAAACTAATGACATTCCCATCAGCCTCAGCTGTGTTTAGTGCTAATTAGCAAATGTTAGCATGCTAACATGCTAAACTAAGATAGTTTACATGGCAAACATTATACCTGCTAAACAGCATGTTAGCATTGTCATTGTGAGCATGTTAGCATGGTGACATTAGCATTTAGCTCAAAGCACTGCTGTCAAACATTTTCTAATCCACATTTCTCATAAACCCCACTGCTTCCCGTCACAAAGAAGATCTTGGCCATATCAAAAAGCCCCATATTAAGCAATCAAGTTAATGCAACCTGCACACAGGATTGAATGCCGTTTAGAGGCATCTTTCTCTTTGATGACCTTGTTTGTTTGTGGTAATTCTAGTGTTGTAAAGTGTAATTCACCTATGATAAAATGCATCACACCACACCTTTAAGTTGGTTCCCTCATATGCCACATTTGATGAAATTCCACATAAATTCAATTGGGAGATTAGGCTGGATTGTTGAGTTTTTTCTGTGGCTAAGAAAAAGATTAAACGGTTAATTGTACGACCTTGTCTAAATTAATCTTGATTTATTTATTTTATTACCTCTAGGTGATAAAAGTTTCCATGGACTATGCTGGCACCACACACATCTTTGAAACAGGCTGCACAATAGTTGCATAAACTGTAGAGTTTCCTGAACACTTTTTGAATCTCCTTCTCTTTCTTACGTCCTCTCTCTCATCTTCCTCCCTCTTGTTAATAGTTGTCTCTGAAACCCCGGGGCATAAAAGGAAACTTTCATTAAGTCGCTATCTCCCCTCGCCTTCTCGCCACTTTCTCTTCATCTGCTAATGTCTTTTAAACAAAATGAACTTCTGAATACCTCCAACCCAGAAAACCCTTCCACAGAAGAATCTCCTCCTCTCCCTGCATCGGTTTATCACAGAAGTCCAATTAATTTCTCATACAATCCAATCAGGCATTGCGAGTTGCTACATAATGACCAGAACGAGGGGGAAAGATGGTTGCAGATATTAGTTTTACCTGCTGAAGAAAAATGAGTGTACTATCTGTTAATAACAGACACAGAGTAGTAAGGCAGCATGGCTTTATGCGTACAGGCCTATTGTGGTCAGTGTGATTCAGTTTTTTAAGCTTTGCTGTCTGTGCTGTGTGCATTGTTGAGGGAGATGGGCTGAGGTTTTTATTGACTCGAAGAGATTTGCATTGAGCTTGTATTGAACATGTCTTTTGTGATTGGTTTCATATTCTTTAAAGGCAGACTTACATTCAAGCATCTGAAAGAAGGAGACTGTCAATCTTGAAGCTGTTTTCTGCATGAGCCAGTACTGAATGAGCCCCTGCACGTGTTACAACTATGTAGAAAATTGGATTGAGTCTGCACGGACCAAAAAATTGCCTTTGGCACACACAGGTGTCCAGGAAATTCACCTGCTGAAAGAGTGACTCACACACCCAAGCTCAGACTTTAGTTCTTCAGCAGAGTATTAACAGCAAGGGAGACTTTATTATTCTATTGATCTAGAGAAATAAAACACATTTGAATGAAGTCAGCTAAGCCTTTTAAAACCATTTACTTTTCAAAGGGTGGTAAATTAAATTGTTGGTTGATAGCATCTTTACAGACTTGATCATCTCATTTTATTTGAAGAATGCATTTAAGACAGCAGTTGGAAATGATTTCTCTGGATTTCTTAACAATTTGACCATTGAACCATTTGATTTCACACTTTTCTGTGTTATTTTAAAAGCAAAGCTCTTTAAACATTTTCAGCTTCAAGGCAAATTACGGTGATTTTATAGAGTGTGTTATAAAGATTCAAACAGCTAGTTTGGTTAGCCGGCTGGTTACCTCATAACTAGATCCCATACAGTTAGCAAAAATTGCTTTCTCATGGGTAATTTCTGTGTTTACTTTCAGTATTGTTTAAAATAATTTATGTAAAATCAAAGTTTATTTGGGAAACTTTTGGAGACGTACCGTGCTTTTACGAAAGGCTATAGGTTGTTCTGGCTGTGACACTTTTCCCAATTCTTTATAACGGAGGCAACAATGAGAAAAAGTACACAGATGAGATCTAGTAATTGCCACCAGTAAGTAAGTTTATCACTTATACCTTAAATGTAGTGACCCAAAGACACCCTAAACAATCATTTGATTGGTAAATCATTTGAAATACCATTTTTGGGTTATGTTCCACATTTTGGGCTGCAGTGCAGTGGTTCATGAAATGCTGACGGGATACGTCTGGCCCATTAGGACAATTAAAGGTAGAATTTCTGCTTGAGGCTGGAGAATACGAGTTGTCAGTGGTTTTTCACTGCTTCCAAGTTTCCGCTGAGTTTGATAATGTGTCCCACATAGTGAGATAAATGGAAATGCTCCGTGTACAGTTAGAACAAAGCCTGCATTGTGTCCTCACCTGACAGGGCAGAGAGACTTTGGTGAGGGGAGAAAATCAATGAGAAGTCACCTCGAGCCATTCAGCTGCACAAAGAACGAGAAAAACCGACTGGGATAATTGAGATCTAAATGATGTTTCCACCAGGACTCTAAATTGAATGTGGAAGTGACATCATTACCTTCGGCTACCACATGGAAAACACTTATTTTGTGAGGAAAGCAATCAAGCAAATACACAGGGGGGCTTTCTCCGATTTCATACAGTGGGGCAAAAAAGTATTTAGTCAGCCACCAATTGTGCAAGTTTTCCCACTTAAAAGATATGAGAGGTCTCCAATTTTCATCATAGGTACACTTCAACTATGAGAGACAGAATGAGAAAAAAAATCCAGAAAATCACATTGTAGGATTTTTAAAGAATTTATTTGCAAATTATGGTGGAAAATAAGTATTTGGTCAATAAAAGTTCATCTCAGTACTTTGTTATATACCCTTTGTTGGCAATGACAGAGGTCAAACGTTTTCTGTAAGTCTTCACAAGGTTTTCACACACTGTTGCTGGTATTTTGGCCCATTCCTCCATGCAGATCTCCTCTAGAGCAGTGATGTTTTGGGGCTGTCGCTGGGCAACACGGACTTTCAACTCCCTCCAAAGATTTTCTATGGGGTTGAGATCTGGAGACTGGCTAGGCCACTCCAGGACCTTGAAATGCTTCTTACGAAGCCACTCCTTCGTTGCCCGGGCGGTGTGTTTGGGATCATTGTCATGCTGAAAGACCCAGCCACGTCTCATCTTCAATGCCCTTGCTGATGGAAGGAGGTTTTCACTCAAAATCTCACGATACATGGCCCCATTCATTCTTTCCTTTACACGGATCAGTCGTCCTGGTCCCTTTGCAGAAAAACAGCCCCAAAGCATGATGTTTCCACCCCCATGCTTCACAGTAGGTATGGTGTTCTTTGGATGCAACTCAGCATTCTTTCTCCTCCAAACACGACAAGTTGAGTTTTTACCAAAAAGTTCTATTTTGGTTTCATCTGACNGAACCAAAGCAAAGACCTGCAAGCACTACATTCTGGAATCTCATTTTGGGAGGAAGTTCATTTAAATGCAGCTGTATGGGCCATATTGAAAATCTGGAAGATTTGTACAGAGGTGAGCTGTCAGAATTGAAATTAAATGACAAATTGTTTGGATCTGACAGAATTCCATCAGGTTTTGTCAAGTTTTATATATATATATATACACACACACATATATGTCAGAGATGACATGTTCATTCTGTGACCTTTGGTTTCTGTAGCTCATGCTGTTTTGAATCTGAGGATCTTCAAGCAGTGTCTGAATTTGAGGTGCAATTGCTTACCTATTGCAGATTCAGTCTTCCCAGCCTGGTGCAGGTCTACAATTTTGTTTCTGGTGTCCTTTGACAGCTCTTTGGTCTTGGCCATAGTGGAGTTTGGAGTCTGACTGTTTGAGGTTGTGGACAGGTGTCTTTTATACTAATAACGAGTTCAAACAGGTGCCATTAATACAGGTAACGAGTGGAGGACAGAGGAACCTGTTAAAGAAGAAGTTACAGGTCTGTGAGAGCCAGAAATCTTGCTTGTTTGTAGGTGACCAAATACTTATTTTACCGAGGAATTTACCAATTAATTCATTAAAAATCCTACAATGTGATTTCCTGGATTCTTTCCCCCCATTCTGTCTCTCATAGTTGAAGTGTACGTATGATGAAAATTACAGGCCTCCCTCATCTTTTTAAGTGGGAGAACTTGCACAATTGGTGGCTGACTAAATACTTTTTTGCCCCACTGTAAGTGGACAGCAGTGGGAAATATAAAATTGTAATCTGTTACCGTCCATGCAGAGTACATATGACAGGTTTAAAGGCCTGTGTGTCCTTAATGGAGTCAGGGAAAATAAAGCAAGTGAGACAGCTACAATATGTGTAAATGTTTATATAAATGGATTGCAGTTACAGTTACTGTTAACGTAAGCGTATTTCAAAGTGTGAACTCACATCCATGGTGCACATCAACAATGGCTGAATGTATTCTCAGTCATGACAATAAAAGATGGAGAACAGTATTTTTTTTTTTTTGCCAGCCTCTTGGAATTATCTTCCCCCACAATTGCCTTCTAACTGGTCCAGGCTCATTGTCAAAACAAACATCTCCTGAGCACAATTTGAACGTCGAGCATCTGGCATTTTCAAATTGCTGATGTGCTGCTGTGGACTGCTGTCATCAGAAACTCCTCGTTAGTAAACTACGGGATCTTTAGGGAGCGCACTACCTGATGAGGTTATGAAATTATGTTGTTTTTATTATGAAGTGGGGAAAAAAGATGCTGTTTGCAAGAAAACAGTGAAGGTGCGCGCAACATCTGTCTCGCTCGGAGAAGAAGGAAATTCTGAGAGAGAATCTGGCTGTTTCTCAGGCCCAGACCTGCTATGAGGAGCACAAACCATTACCACAGGCTCAAATAATGGCTCATGCAGCTGTCTCCCATTTTGCACCAAATGAATGTGAAAATAAGGGTGCTGCAATGTTGAACTGCCCTCAAGAACTACACGTAGAAGCGTTTTCTAATCTGACGCCCCTATAAGCAGGACGACATAATTTGTCTGTGCTGTCCAAAACCGTTACACATCACTGTCGAGAAAGACAAATCAATTTTATGATGCGACACCGCTATGGTTAAGGTTTAGTTAGGTTTAGGCACCAAAATGACTCAGTTAGGTTTAGGGGAAGATCATGGTTTTGGTAAAAAATAACTGCATTGTTAAGGTTAGGGGGACCTTTCGTCATCATGGTTACAATAATAAATATGTGGTTAAGGTTAGGGAACCACTGTGGTCATGCTTTAAAAAAAACAACATTGACAAGTCCGATGTTTTGGTGACCCACCCTTCCACCCCGACTTCCTCCTTTGCCCCCGACATAATTACTGCAGTTGTTGAAGTTGTTACTTCAATCTAAACTTGTGTCTTTCGAGGCAGAGTCTGAAACGACTGATGCTGTCATTCTTCTTGGAAGGACAGTCTCGTAGTGTCAACTTATTGAAGAAAAAAAGGTTTTTTTTAATTAAATCTTTCTTCCATTTATGAGCTATACAGTTGACAAATATATTTTTAGATTTCCATGTTTTAGACAAATCCTGTAGTTTGTGTCCAGCATTAATAAATTTCAGTGCAAAAAGCAAAAACTGTATCAGGCCTTTGTCTTTCTAACCTCATCTGTGCTGCTATTTTACGTCTTTCTCTAACACACACGCACGCACACACACACACACACACACACACACACACACAGAGCATTTCTCTCCTCATGGGAGTGGTCCTGTTGAATGATAGATGACTCCTACTAAAGAGCCCTCTAAATTTAGAGCTTTGCTGCACCAACTGGCTCCAAAGAGCATGATGGACACGCACACACACACACACAGAGGTTTTGGAAGGGTTTTCCTGACTGTCTGTTTGATTTTGAATACTTACCCTCATAGAGACCAGTTTAAACCCCAGTTCATGTCTTGTCTGTCCACCTGAGCATGCACAATTTCACTTCCGACTTTTATTGAGCTACATAGATGTTTTTCTGTGCGTTTGTGTGTGTGTGTATGTGTGTGTGTGTGTGTGTGTGTGTGTGTGTGTGTGTGTGTGTTCAGAGCCATCATCTAGCTCTGGGTCAGGACTAAGATCTCACTGTTTACTCAGCTCAGGGCTAACATCTCACAGCTTTACTCACAAATACTGTGACCGCTGTCCGGCTACACCTCGAGAGCGAGGGGGAGACTTACATTGGCCTTTATACACGATCGTCCATGCCACAGTACCTGTAAAATTGCACCAAGTGGAGTCTTCTGTGTCAAAATCCCTCTGAAATACATTGGTCATCAGAGTGTTGATCCCCTCTCTGGTACTCACACAGCACATATTCACAATACATCTGTGGATTAATTGCAAACAACAGAGTAGCTATCACTGGATTTTTGATATCGATTGGCAGTCATGCAAATGGTCTTGTTTGTATTCAGGTGGAGATTCTTATTGACAGCAGAAATCAATAACCACGGAAAGATGAAAGGGTAGAGACAGAGGACAGAGGAAGTAAAGGAGCGAGAAAAGAGACAGAAAAGGTAGGTGAAAAAGAGAAACGCCTCAGGGGACAGAGATCAAAAGAGAAAAATAGGTGGAGAGAAGAAAGATTGAGATGGAGGCAACAAAGGGAAGAAATGTCTGAAATGGCTTCCCACTGGGACAGACATGCCAATACATAACATAGTGGGAGGAGTAGCTGGAATAAATAGAAATAGACAATAAACAATAGAACAACAACAGTCCAACTTCTTTCTGCTGATATCATTCAAACACAATCTCTCTGCTACATTTGGTGAGCAAGACACACAGGATGATAGACAGACATGAGGTGTGAGGAGCCAAAATAATATGCAAAACAATATTTAATAAGTGTAATCGGAGCAGGCAGTTTCCGTCGTTGCAATCCTCTCAGTATGATATCACTCATTCATCACAGACAACATTCTCGCCTCTTATCATATTCTGCCGAGATGTCTCTCCACCTCTGCTATCACAGTCTGCTTCACAAATGAAATCAGCCTTTATTACAAACACACTTTCCAAAACCCTGTTCCATGCAGTTTTCCATCATTTTTATTTCTCTCACATCCCACCATCCCTGGATAATATTACCTCCCCTTTATGAGAGTTGGAAGTACTGTAGGTGTTAGATAGGTGGAAATTGTGCTGGAGAGGCCACTAAATGACAGGGTGGAGGAGCAACGGCTTTTATTACCTTGCTGGCTCTGACTGTGTGTGTGTATGTGTGACACAGTATCAGTGACATGCAGAGTGGTATAAATAGTTGTGTGTGTGTTTGTGTGATTGTGCACAGTGATATGTGTCATTTCTCATCTATGTGTCAGTGAGTGGATGGTGAGGGCATTTATGTGTGTGTGAGACTGCATAATGCTGTAAGTATGCATGTGTGTTTGATATTTTCTTAGTTTGTATACAGCAGAGGTGCTATTGTTTAAGTCAAGCCATTTGTGGCTGGTCCAAGTCAAGTCTCAAGTCAACGCTAGTGGCAAAGAAAGTCTCTGGTCATTTTAGACAAATTCATGCCAAGTCCGACTTCATTAGTAAGTTCATTAATTTCAGTCTCAAGTCATTTGAGATGAGTCTTGTATTAACAGGTATCAAGTCATGTCTAAATTCTCTAAAAACAGGTCCAAGTCAAGTCTCAAGTCATTTGTTACAAGGTCAAGTCAAGCCTCATATTGTCTGTGGCATGCTCAATTCAAGTCTTTTGTGACAATCTCAAGTCTCAGAACCTTCATAACAAGTTCAAGTCAAGTCTCAAGTCATTTGAGATGAGCCATGTAGTAGCAAGAATAAAATCATGTCTGAAGTCCCCAAGGACAAGTCAAGTCACAATTCATCAGAAGATAAATGCAAGTCAGTTGCAAGTCCCTTGGGCCTCTTAAAATTCTGACCATTAAATTAAAGCTAATTAATTAATATATAATACACTTTTTACATAACTAAATCCAGGATGTTATAAAACTTAAGAGTTAGATGTTTTTGGTCTCAGGTCAGTTCCAGTCTTTAGCAATCAATTCTACATCAAGCCTTGAGTCCTCCTTTGTGTGACTTAAATCTTACTTGTGTCCAAGTCTCAAGTCTACATCTCTCATATCTAGTGATAGTAATATCTAGAGTGTGGAAATGATGTGTGTGTCTGTTTATGTGAGAGCATATGGATAAATAGAAATACTAAACTAATAAACAGTGGGCCCATGTGTGTGCATATTTTACACATTTTGGTGCCCACAGCATGTGTGTGGTGTTTGTGTGTGAGTTCCTGACAAACTGGAGACTTTTGTTATCACTTTGTGGTAAAAGGGAGCACAAAAGCCAAATAAAAGAAAATAACAGCACAGTAAAAGCTACTGTTCTGTGCCATTCGTCATATTAATCTGGACCAAATGGATTCGCTGAATCCTCTCTTCTTCCAGCGAATCTCTCCCTTTACCCTTCGCCCTTTCCTCCCACTCACTCACTTTGTTTTTTCCCCCACCAATTTGTCTTACTTTCTGGCCAAATAACACTCCCAAACTCTCCACCCAAACTTTCTGCCTACCCAAATAGTTTTTAAGAGAGAAAGTTTATGTGCAGTGCAGGTCTTCTCTTCGCTTCCTGGATTGAGGGTGGCTGTCAGAATCGGCAGTGAAGATTTATTGTGCACAT
The DNA here is from genome assembly GCA_002120245.1 of Maccullochella peelii. NCBI lineage: Eukaryota > Metazoa > Chordata > Actinopteri > Centrarchiformes > Percichthyidae > Maccullochella > Maccullochella peelii. The sequence goes on from LKNJ01002630.1 coordinate 63,015, forward strand.
TCCACCCTGACCTTAAGTGTGGTAAGAGAAAAGGATGAGAAAGAGAGATGAATTGAGGAAGAGATAGAGACGGAGAGGCAGAGGAATAAGTGAGCCTGGTAGAGGGCTGGTAAATTTGGCGTAGGAGTATTGGCGGTGCACGTGTTGTTAGGGTTTAGGCAATCATGAGGAGGCGTGTGATGGATGTAGTGTGGCAGTAGGCGAGATGGCACGATGTTTCCCCTCGAGTCTATCTCCTTCCACAGCTCTACTAAAGGTCTATGGCAACATTCACCACTGCTTGGTTTGTACTGACAGTTTAAACCTGTGGGACCATGTTTTACTTTTTTTCCTCTCTCTCTGAGGCTGCTGTTGTTTCGCAATCTCTTCTCTCTCTCTCTGTTACCCGACTTTTCCTTCACCCAGACATCCACCTTCCCTCACTGTCACAGTCTTTTCCTCTATTGCGATATCTACTGCTGTGTTTAAAGTAGCACATACAGATATACAGTAATCACCAAGTGGCTGCAGGAGACAGTGACTCATGTCTGCCAGACTGATGCAACGAACAAATCCAGCATCATGCATGCATTAATTAATGAATTCAGGCCGTACAGGGAATCAGACACTTTTACCTCCTACATACTATGATGCCTGCACTTGCTACTGCCCACAACCAGGACTGAGCAGCAGAAACACCACTGTATCTATACCAGATAACAGAAACTTTTATTTGGAACTTAACAAGCTTACTGAATCATTCTCAGTTTATGAGCCTAGGATTAGACTGTTTTTGTTTTCAGAGCATAGATTTCCATGTGCAGATGTCACATGGTTCTGAAATGGTCATCATGGAAATATCTGCGAACATGTAATGAAAATATGTGCGTTCAAATAAATGTGTCACAGGTGTAGCGCAATCATTGTCAACATTCTAAGTGTATGTGCACTACTTAAAAATATTATTCCTATCAATACTACCTGTTGCCATGGCACTTCATAGATTTTCTCCAACCAGTGGAGCCAAAACCACAAAGGAATGGCCTAACACTAAGTAAAGCTAAGTAGGTCTAACCTCCTGTCACAGTCTCTCTGCAAGATAGTGATAATGCCCCACAACACTGTTTCTATCCATCTGCAATATTTAAAACTGCTATGCTGACCACATAGCGCAAAATGTTTAGATATTTTTAGACCATATTCGATTTTGATTAGCCCGGGTTTTTATTGAAGCATAGCACCGCTAATGAAGCTCAGCTAACTTTGTGATAAAAACACATTGCATATCCTAATACCTACTTCACAATAAAGGTCTCCCGCTGGTTTGTCAGTGGAGAGCTTTAATGTGAAGCAGCAGCAGCAGTTTGCATCAGCAGTAACTTAATACAGCTCTGATAGGTCCAAAAGGGATCAGTAAACAGTAAAATAAGGCTGATATGTAAAAGTACAAACAGGAACACAGGAGTGAATCTAAACTCCCCTGCTGTGAGGCTGTAGTGGAAATGCATCTCATTACGGCGCAGCTGAAGCGGGCCAACCCAGGACCCAAGGCAAACCCTGTAACATGACTCTTTAGGACATCACACAACATCATTTGGGAAGTTAAGAATACACGTTTAAAGCCAGCTAGATCATATGGAAGTTAGCTAAAATAATAAGTTAGTATGGCAAGATGTTTCCCACCGTGCACTATCCTGGGAGATTATTTTACTCCATGTGGTCTGCCCTTCATGGCCATCTTTTAACCCAAACATAACTTGGATTGTTTTGCTCTAAATGTAGCCTAAAGGTGTGATTACTCTAAATACAGCCTCCAGGCTCTTGACCTTCAAGGTCCCAGCTCTCCCTCCTTACAAATCCCCTTAAACCCTGCACACACTGTATACACAGCCGAGCCCCTGGTGCTTGTGTTAGACTTTAGTACACTCCTATCTGGCCCTATTCTAAACCAGTGGCTTTGACACTCAGATCAGAGGGTTTCTGTCTGATTTGAATTTAAAGTACTGTAGCAACAGGCTTAAGTGTTGCAGCATGTTTGCATATTCATACCATATCAGACCAGACTGGAGAATAAAAAGAAAAGATGATGAAAAAGAGAAGACTATGCTGTAAGGACAGACAAATGTTTGACTAATTATTGGCCACATATCGTTCAGTTCATATCATCTACCTCGGATACGAGGGAAGAATCCCTCCATCCCACCCATCCAGCCACAACTGAAACCTAAAAGTACTGAATACAAGCCCAAAATATTGCCTGTTTACAACCTGTCCAATAATGTCACTATCAGTGCTCAAACACTGGATACTGACACAAACAGTACAGTAGCTACAACACAGCTAGATTTTGTGGTGCAGCTCCAGGGATGCCATGCTCAGCTGAGTTTCCTACTGGAGCCCAGCTGGGGTGAAAGAAGGTAATCCCAGTTTCTGAAACTGAATATTCTCTGTTTGTTAACAGGCCCAAAGCAAAATACTTAACCTTGGAGGAAAATTTGTTAGCTGCTGTTAGTGTGTGCTTTTTGTTAGACAGCTAGAAATTTACAAGAAAAAAACTGTATGTGTGCTGACAGACACAGTGGTGTAGAGTTTAGTTTGTCAGACATCAACAGCTGTTAAAAAGTTAAATAGCCTTTTGGTTTTGTTATGTTTTTGATTTCTTCTTCATTTACTCTTTTTGTGGCACTGTAAAACAGTGACTTATTCTGAAAATCAGATTCAAAGTGGCTACGTCTAGGTGAAAAGCAGATAAACAACAGTGGGTAAGATGTTAAACCATATGGGGGGGGGNGCCCATTTGACTTACAGCTGACGTTAAACTCTTCTGCAGTAAGTGCATGTTCAATATCTTTTGTTTCCATTAGATTTTATGGCAGTCGTCAAAATGTCGTCCGGCTGGGTTTTAAATAATCTCTGTTCACCCCCCCGATCTGATTAGCACTTTTGTTTTCTTTGTTTCCTCCCTCTGTTCCTGGTTTGCGACAGACTTGTTCTATTCATAGGAAATTAAAAAAGGAACATGCAAGGTAATAAGGAGCACGTTCTGATAGGTAATTAGCTGCTCTCCCACAAATCAACACCTCTCCTGATCCCCTGACAAGAAATCTGTTTAAACTGTGTTTGTGTGTTCACAACATCTAAGCGTACATCCCTTACATTGTGAGCCACCCCTCAGACAAAATCGAGACAACAATGAAAATACTGAGTTACGCTGTGGACCACATCTTGAGCCCCTTTTTATGGGCCTTTTTTTATTTTTTGGGGCGGGGGGGTGTGCCTATATTTGTTTCCATTTTGACAAACTAGCACCATTAAAAGTATGCAGTTAGCTATTAGCAGTTCCTGTTTGCAATGTACCCATGGATGTACAGACTGGATAACTGGATTACTTCAATACTAAAGAAACTTGTGCTGAGTTGTAAGGACCATCTTGCGCTTCAACCTAAAAAAAATTCCAGGTTTCCAATTTGTCCATCAACATTTTTTACTGATTAATTAAAATCACAGATTTCTTTACCATTATAGGACAGGTTGATGCAGAAAATGAAAGTTTATTTTGGTGACTTACAGTAAATTATACTCCACTGTAGGGCTTAAAGTAATGTTCATTAGTGATCACAAAAAGCTCATGAAGCACGTAAAAATAATTTGACTGTGAGCACTGAACATCGACAGGAATCTTGACCACAGTTTGGGGTCACAGATCTTAAAACTTCCAGTAGTATTATGTGTGAAAAGTGTGTTATTGCATAAAATATAGAAATTGGAAGGTAAAGCCCAAGCTTTTCCTTCCAAGCTACTTCAATGTCATGAATACTGGTGTTCTAAGAGAATTTACACCACTATGAAAATTGTGTTTATTTATTATTCATTTAATTAAAGCTCAAAATATGTAAATCGGTAGGAACATAATCATTTTAATCTTTAATTTAGGCTTTACTTTCCACTACTTGATGGCTGGTTTGATTTCCCAAGGTACGTGAGAGAAACAAAAATGCAAAGGTTTTTGTTTTTACATAATTTTAAAAGTTTTTTTTTATCATCAGTTCAAATTAAAAATATTTTACAGTAATATTCCCACATAGAAAGGAGAGTGCAATATCAGACACAAACTAACCAAGACAAAAGAAAGAAAGAAAACAGACTTTTAACTAATAAAATCATGGTCCAACCAATGAATTTACCAACCACACAGGATTGGCCATAATTCATGCAAGTGACACATACCCGTTACATAATGGCCATAACCAACTGTTGCATGAGCTCTTTGTGATCACCAAAAAAGATTGAGGACAGATAAGTGTTGTATAACTTTCTGTCAGACATCAGAATAAACTTTGATGCTGATGATACAAAGTAGTAGGTAGGTCACCACAACTGTCCAATGAAATAGTTACCTGCCTGTTCATGTGGTTTCACATTTACAACTCTTTGTTCATTTGTCATAAATCAGTGTGAACCTGAAATGGACCTTTTTGTTTTACAGACCAAAGACAATCTATAGATATACAGGCAGATGACCTGTAGCATTAAGCAGGGCTCAGTTCAAACCCAGGACATACATACTGTATACATGGTACTGTATGCATCTTGGGAATCTGAACCACCAGGACGCCCCCAAATTACACAGTGTTTTTCTCCACTCCAACCATTCTGTTGCTCTATATAAACTCAACAGGGTGAGAAAGTCAATGTGATCAGTCTCACTAAAATTGCCATGAAGCCTAAAAACCCTGTGGATATTAGCGTGTGTGTTTATGAGTGCATGTACATATGTATGTGTGTGTGTGTGTGTGCGTGCATGTGGCCCATTATGAGCTTGTGGAGAGGTCATTTGGCTGTTGACTCCCAGTCTCTGCCGGGAGCGGCTGTATAATTGCTACTCTAATTAGTCTCTTTTGCCAGCCGGTAATTCATAGTCACCTTCAAGTACTTCTCCCATACACACAAACACATAGACATGCACGCAGTACAACCTGTATACATAGAGACACACACACACATCTACCAGAAACTGTTCCCCCGCTATCTTTCTTTTAATTGTTTCTTCTATTTTTGTAATTATAGGCTTTCAGACACCCAATTTTGGATGCTTACAACAATTGACATGATAATGGTATCCATGTTGACACCGAGCTGACGATGATTTATGGCAATTATGTGTTAGCAAACAGCACTTTTGCAAATGAATCTGGACGCTAAGTATTTCTGAGGCCAGACAAACGGGACCGAATGAGAGCCTTAGCTTTAATGATACCAACATTCATCGAGCTGTTAGACAACAATTTGTAACATTATGTCTCATTTTTTACAATTTGCAGAACCACATTAGCATATGGAGTGTCTGTCGATGCTAAAAGAGATAAAATACCTCAATTTTAAGGCCTCAAAATTCCTTGAGTTCTTAAGTTTATTTTTGCTGTTTTTTGGCCCTGCTTCCTCCCAGTTTAGAGTGCCTCATCTGCTGTATACTGAAGTTTACATCACTGCTCACTCCGGAGTATAGACAGCTATGTGCTTACTTACTTACTTTGCTGCTTGGTCTGGTATGAGTAGCTTATGATGGCTAGTGCTAACCAATGTTAGCAAAACTTTAGATAGACTAACATTACTGAGTGATTGTAGTATGCGCTACTGTTTCTAGATTTAGCATGTGACAGATAAACATTTTAATGTTTTTATCTCAAAAGTGATAAGAAGTGAGTTTGAAGTAAGTGAAAAGAAGAAAACATACTGTACCACTATTCCAGGAGACATGTTTGTTGTTTCCATTACCATCCATCGAAGGGACTACTGACACTATTCGAATGTGGAACAGACTGCGACACAAGACAGGGCGAGAGAGGAAAGGAAATATGCCTTCTAGTGAGGTGGAAAGACTTTACTTTTCGTTTTACTGATTGTCGTGAGCGAAAACATCTGAACCCACAGCTGTTGCATGCTTATTTGCTTTCTTGCTCAGAGTTACATGAGAAGATTGACACTTCTCTCATATCTACAAGCTAAATATGGAGCTACAGCCAGCAGCCGGGTAGCAGTCACCTCCCGGAGTCTTGTCATCGCTGTGAGGTTGCTAGGCAACCAGCACAGTCTCTAGGAGGTCACTGATACTGGCCAAGAAATAGTCCTGCACATAACCCCCCACGTAAAACCACAAATTGCCATCTTCACACTGTACAGATCAAACAAACAAGACATAAGGTATGTTGTTTGTCTAAGGCTTTAGGCCTTTGACCTTTTGCCTATTGCTTTGGAAACATTGGATAGAATTAAACATTGATAAAAAGTGGAAATGTGCAGCTCAGGATAATAATTATGGCACAACATTTTAGAGTGCATGTTTTTATAAACCAAAATCATTGATAATTGGCAAGAGTATTTGTACCTACTGTTATTCATATCTTTTGGGGGGCAATGAAACTAGAGCACCTCGTGAAATTCACATTAAAGAAGGGAGAGCACACAGGATATCCTTTCTCTGAGGTGGCAACTAACCACTTAGCTGCTACACTTATACATATATAAATAGTTACATTTTACTTCTTTTTGCAATAATGTTGTATAGGTCTACTGCTTTCATGTATGAATGGGTTTGCATCATTTCACTGATGCTCCTAACAAACAGTTAAACATCAAACTCATTGAACTGACTTAAATGTTACAACATGTATGGTTACAGTGATGTCCCTCTACCTCTCCTTTCTCATAATGCGATCATTTCCAGGTTCATTTGTTACCCTATACCATCCAATCCCTCCAGCCAATCCAATCCCTTCATTTTACACCTCTGCTTTCACTTTGCCTCTACAGTAACTTTCTCATTTCTTCCCTTGCTCCTCCTCCCCACCCCTCCTTAAAGTCACCTTGTATCCAATGCTCATCAATCTCTGTTGTGGATCCTTCCTCCAGCAGGCCCTACAGGCCCTCCTCCCCCCTTAAATCGCTCCACCTCTTTTACTTCCTCTTTCTTCCATCTCTCTCCTCAGTCCTGTTCCCCACGTCCACACTACAAGCTAAGAATAACCTCATGTTTATTGGCATATTTTCTGTCTTTGTCTTGTCATTCCAACACATGACTTACCATTTCATTGGGTACACATGTAATAAACTATATCTTTGTGGAGCTTAACTTATTATGTATTTATATATTTAGTGTTTAGTTTTGAGGCAGTGGTTTTTGTGATGAAACCAGTGTTACTTCAACTAAAAACTCAATATACCTAACTAGATTAACCAGTAATCTCAGGAGCTACGATGATTACTTGAATTTAGCTAAGAGGCTAGCTTATGAACTTCTTAACCTGGATATCAATTAAATATTTAACTGAGTCCCGAAGGACCTTTATGATGTATATCTTGGCACACAGCTAAAGGACATAGTTGGGCTGTTGCTTTCTACACCAGTGTGATGCAAATAAACAACACTATGAATCTACAGCCTTGCTAGTGGCTCTGTAACGCTTAGGCATTTACCATGTTCAGCAACTTAGTTTAGCATGTTAGCATGCTAACATTTGCTAATTAGTACTAAATACAAAGTCCAGCTGAAGCTCTTGAAAATATCATTATTTTTTCAGGTATTTAGTCATAACCAATCACATGAACCAATTGAAATTTTGACCTCATAGTCAAGGGAGTAAAGGCCAGGGTATGATGTAAACTAACTGGTTCATATGAAGGGTGGTCAAAGAGAGAAACTCCTGCATACTTTCTCACCTCATCGGCTGCCTAATTGCCGCATAAGCTAGCTGGCTGTTGGCTTGTAGCCTTATGAGAATGGTATCAATCTCCGCATCTGTCGCCAAGAAAGCAAACAAGTGTATTTTTCAGTATGTCAAACTATTTCTTTAATTTCCTCCATTGTTGTTGTTTCCTGGGTTGTAAGCACATCTTTTAGTGTAATAAAGGTTTCATGCCTTCCTCACTTTACCTTCTCTTCCTCTCCCACTGTCTTCTTAAAGTCTTTTCTTATATCATTTATTTCCCTCTACCCTCTACTTTCCTCCCTCTCTTCCTGTCATCTCCAGCCTCCCTCTTTCACTCACTGTCATCTCTTTGCCCTGCCACCTTCCGATCTCAGATCCCCTCATCTCTCCTCATTCTTCTACCTTTTCTATCTCGTTCCTCCATCTCTTGTTTGAAGTTAGAAGGCTGGGTTGGGTGACAGATCTCTTAAAGACTTTCAACTCCAAAGAATTTGAGGCAACAACTCCCACAGTCAGGTTCTAATAGAAAGACAGGCAAAGAAGAAAAAAGACCAAATAAACTGCAGAGGGAAAAAGAGAGTGAGATAGAGGGAGATAGAGGGGGGCAGATAGCAGTTTTGTTTTTTGTTCTCACCATCGAGTGCCCCAAGAGATGATGAAGGATCTTTGATGTGTGATGTTTCCGTTCTCTCTCTCTTTCACTTTTTTTTCTTTGTCCTCTGGTTGTTTCACGTCCTCCCTTTCCTTTGTTTGTGTAGTTATTTATTTCATTCATTCCTTCCGTCTGTCAATTTGTATCAGGCAGAGACAAAGGAAAGTAGAGATATTGGGGAATTCAAAACTTTTTGCTTTGCTTTCATAAGCAAGGCAAGCCAGAGCTGCTCTCCTAAACTTTAACTTTGGCTTTGAAGTTTTTTAAGTTGACACTTAATGGTGCTGGATTGATGTCTATGCATTCATGCATGCATGACTGCTTGTGGGTAGGTGTTATTACAAGAGGTGTATCCTTGTGGAATCACTGTCTCGCTCTCTCTCACACAAACACACACACACAAGTACACACACTTGCAGTGGCCTGTGGCTTTTTTCAGTAGTGTATTGCTTTGAGCTTGTGCCATAGTGGATGGTTCTCTGAATTATTTCCAGTCTTGATTCCACCCCCTATACCTATACACACACAGAAAACACACACAGAACACAGTTTCTCCGTCTGAGTCCAGCTGGTGTCTTCCCATGCATGCCAGTGCACCTGTTCTCTGCAGCTCTAATCATTTTTCCGACAAGATGCTGAACTTTTGTGCCATCTCCATCAACTGGACTACATTTCATTACAGTCTGAAAGTTTTCTATGCTATCTATCTACTTAATTATCATTCAATTGTGTGAGTGAAGTTCTTCATAACTGGGTTTTGTTTCAATGCTGGACTGTTTAAATATAGCTAATGAGTTAGTGGGAATCGAGATAATATTTTTTTTATCTTGTGGGCACAAGATCATATGTATTGTGAAAAAATGTCTTTCAGGACTAAGTTGGCTCCGTTAAATGGAGTCAGTAGGGCAAAACATGGCAAGTTGGGCCTGATGGCGATAGTAAAGCCATGCTGCTACCTAAATCAAAAGAATTTCTCTCTGTAGCTACTATTTGAGGACATCTCAGACTCAGCATGAGACCAGTACTGACTGGCAGCAAACACTGGCAGCAAGGATTGTAGTTTAATATAAAATCCACCACCATGTAGGCTTAAAATGTTAGTTTCCTCCTTCAGAGAACTGAAGCTATGTTCAGCTGTAATTTATGTTTAAGAAACTTTTCAGACCACTTACTTGAGCTAAAATATGTCAACATGCACTGTTTCTGTTTGTTGCTTCTTAGGTGGTCAAGTTCAAAGTGGCATATGACAAGTCAGTTACTTTTTACTAGTTTAGGTTAAGGGACACGTTTTTCATCCTCACAGCGCTGATTACACAGTCAAGAGTTAATGGTCTAATTGTTGTTTCAAAGGCGTTTTTAGCCAGCTTTTTATTCTTAATATTTATTGTTTTTAAATGAAAATCAGCGATCAGCAGCTTAACACTAAGAATAGCGGTATCCACAACGCTCTTCAAATTCAGTCTAACCTTAGTCACAAGCTCTTCCTCTGCTTGTATGGAAATGTTCTTCTATCCCTGAGAGAGATCTTCAACTGACATCCCAACCCGGCAGAGGCAGCCTCCTCTTGGGCAAGAGCGCCTCGGCATCTCCCCTTTGAAGCTTGCAAGAGGAAGTCACCCACTAGGCACTCAGATCCCATATGGGGCCGAGCTCTCTTTGAAATACTGAACAGCAAAAAACAGGGAAGAAGCAGTAGAGCACGGGAGGGGACTGTCTGCATGTGTAAATGTCAGAGGGATTAGTGTGTGTGCATGCCAATGTACATAACTTGTTTTACACTTGGCACATGAGTAATGAGAACCAGATTGAAAAAAAAACAATCTACGAGGTCCAGTTGATAATGCAACGTGTACGTTAAAGATTAAGAACACAAGCCAAATCCAACATGTATTCAATATGTGTCCTGGAGACAGGAATCATATCTGGAATCATATCTAGACAACTTGTATACACAATGCATAGAAAAAACACAGGTGCAGGGCTACCTTGTTTTTATGCATGTCCTAACACCCGAACTAGCTAATCAAAGTCAATCCCATCAGTATCAATCTCATCTGCAGCACCATCAAATCTATAATCAGATCATCCCCCATTGATTCTGACTCAGCACATCGACATGCTGTATATGTGTTAAGCAGCTGTGCAGAATGATCACCAATAGGCCAGATGTTGGATCTTGCACTTCAATAGCAGCGAAAATGAACCGGATTGATTAGAACTCCCATCTGCTGCGCTAGCACGGTGTTAATAAGCAGGTTGCAGAGCACTCTTCACTAGAGAGGGAGGTTACCCAAGGCTAAGTGTTCAAAGGCTGTCCCAGGTTATATCAGAAGAGCTGAGAGGAAGAGGTGAAGCACGGCCCAATGAGTGTCGGCACTGCTGAAGGAACGCACAGCCTAAAGCAGAGAAAGAGGAAGGAGAGACAGATGTACTCAGAGACAGGCAGCCACGAGTGGGCTTGTGCAATCAATTAAAATGCAAAGCAAGGCAGGGTGAATGGTCAAGCATGCTGAAGAGAGCCACAGTCAAGCATTTTTCAGAAGAGGTTAAACAGGTAATGTACTAATGCATTTCAGTGAGCGTTAAGCACAGAGGAAACCATTCAGTTTTAAAACTTCACAAGCCAAGAATTAATGTAAAAAATACAGCTGTTTATTCACAGTAAATCACAAGATGGAGCTGTAATAGAAAAAACATCCCTACTGAATGAGACAACATACTGCAGCAGAGATTCCCATCAATGGCATAATAAGATTTACTAATGCCGCTTTGCTTGATTCCTGGGTAACACTAAAAGTTATAAAAACAGAAACACTATCTATCACTGCTACTAATGGTTTGCCAAAAAAGGTTTCCAAATGCACCTTTAACAAAGTTTTATGATAAAATAAGAGGCACTAAAAGAGGAATAGCAGTGCAAAGAATGAGGAGTCACCCTTAGGAAAAAAAGTCAATCCACTGGTGGAGTGTGTGTGCATGTGTGTGTGCGTGCGTGCGTGCGTGTGTGTGTGCGTGTGTGCGTGCGTGCGTGCGTGTGTGTGTGTGTGTGTGTGTGTTTGCTTTTACATCTTCTCACCTGAATGGATGAGAGAGATGCACAACACAGACACTGTGATTAACACATGTCAATCAATATTCTGTCTCCGACATATGTGCTTCCAATTATAAGAACTGGCTATTTGCAGAAGAATGACAACAGTAGACTGACATCAAAATATTGTTTTTTGGGTTTATTGTGAGCAATTTGACATTATTCACATGACTGTAGTAGTCACCAGTCCATTGTTCTTGTTACTGATGAACATGATCTTGGTTTAAGCCACTTGAAATTGTGATTCAGGGTCATTTCAGGGGAGATAATTCCTGGTTGGTACTTTTGTGTGACTTGTCTGTGTGTTTTGGATTCATGCTCCTGCACTGTTTAAATGCACTTTAGCTGCACTCTGGGAAAAAAGTGAATAAGTGTATTTCCCAAAGTGTGAAACAGTTTCTTTATAAGTGGATAACTATGGCAGCTAAGTGTTACTTAATGTTTTAAATTATTATTTAGGATATGTATGACTTTCTTGCACAAGTCAACCTTTTTGAGGACCACATATCCATTTATGACACACTCTCTCTTTTTTTCCTCTCTGACAGATCTGTGACAAGGAGTGGCATTACTACGTCATCAATGTAGAGTTCCCAGCAGTGACGCTCTATGTGGATGGAGTGACCTACGACCCCTACCTGGTGACTGACGACTGGCCAATCCACCCCTCACAGATTGATGTGCAGCTCACAGTCGGTGCCTGCTGGCAAGGTGAGCGGGCAGAGCTGAGCATTGATGATGATGATGATGATGATGATGATGCCAGTGGTGACAGAGGTGGTGATGATGGTGATCATGAAACAGTGAAAAGCCCACGACTAAAACAAAAGTCACAATATTAAAGTCACAGTAAAATGGATATTCTGCCAATCGAATATACCTTCTACATGTGAGCAAGTTCAAGAAAATTAATAATATTGAAGTATTATTACTAAGGGACTCTTTCGCCTTGAATGAACAATGTTATTAAGAGGAGCACTTAGTCTGCCTTTGACTAATGATTGAACCAGTCTGAATGAAGGCGTACAATTAAACTGTGCTATAAACTGATTGCTGCCACTAATTGCACAAGGGTAGAAGAAAGGGCAATCTTTCACATAGAACAGCATACCATTGATATGATGGCCTAAATGAGACTGCTCAGTGATGCTTAGTCTCAGTCAGATAAAGAGTCAAGATATCTTTTTTGTGCGGGAGCAGGAGCAGGTCATCTCGTGTCGCTTTCATCTGCGGGTGGTGACCCCCCACTCCTCCTCCTCCTCCACCCCGCCCATTTCTTTCATTGAACACTGCAAGCCTTTAGGAGGATTAAAAGGGCCTTGAATGGGAAAGGGAGTTCAGAGACTTTTTCAGCATTTCTAGTTGTGGGCTAAGCCTCAGTAAAGAGTAGTAAAGGTGATACTGAAATCTTAACATGAGCCATTAGCCACAATAGATTGCCTTTTCAAAGCACTGAGATTTGTGTGTCTGGCATGTTGATTGCAAACATGTTGCAAAGATGATCTTATTTATTGTCTGACTGGCTCCTGAAGCCTCAGCTCTGAATATGTTTTTAGCACAGTGGTGAAAAGGAATTCATCATTTGCGAAAAAAACAATAGTGGAGTTATCTCTGCTTTCTGTTACACTGCTGAATTATATTACAGCGAAACTGTCAAATGATGATTTTAGAGTTTAGACAGGACAATATGTTATAGAGTGCAAATGGATGGCGGAGTAAATTAAAAAGATTTGTCAGCTCAAAACAGTATGGCTGCAGGCAACAGTGCCATTTTGCAATATTGAATTAAATTTCATGATATAATTTCATGGTTCATAACATTTAACTGGTCAGTCAGCATTGTCTAATTAAGTCAATTCTGTCCTGACCACAGCAAATTAATATAATTTAGAATGATCATATTTCAGATATTTATCCAAAGAAACCATTCTAGTGTGGTGTGGCAAGGTTTTGGGGTCTCAGTCTTTAAAATCTGTAATGAAACCTGCCACACATTGCCATTAGGGGCTGCTAACACACATGAACCAGTTTTTATTAGTAGGGTACAATAAATACTTATTTGAAGGCTATTTAAACCCTGATTGAAAATGATTTTCTAACTTTTTAGGTCAAATTAAGAGATTGAATATCAGTACAAAGTATACACTAGTAACAAATGTGCACTAGGGCCCATCATAATAGCTTGTACTGTGGCCCACTACCTTACGCCACTGGTGAGAGTAGATGTGTTTTAGCATATATTCAGCTAAACTACAATTAAATCCACCTGCTAACCGTGAACTGTTAAGAAAGTGATCTCCTGAACAATATTAAGCGATGTATAGCCTTTTTTATACAATGACATTACGTCCTATATAACAGGACACTTGCAACTTTGCGGACACAGAAAGTACAAAGGCCCTGATATACTCAAAATTGGACACGTACAGTACGAGACAGTAGTGCATACTTAGAGTCGGCATGTATGGTCCAGCATACCATCGTTTGTGGACAAAACACATTGTTAACCCTACAGGTCGACTACTCGCTTGCATTGCTCATTAACATGCATGAGATATACTTGTTAGTGTGACTCCCTGCAACAACAAAGCAGTGAATTATACAGCTGCACAGTGTGCATTCGTACATTTTCATTCTCTCTTATTTTCTAATAGAAGGGTTGCCCCCCACCCATCCGTCTTACTTCTCCGCTGAGCGTAAGTGCTGGCTGTGCGGTTTTCTCACAGTCAGCCTATATTTACCCTCTGACCTGATAGAGTGTGTTCATGTTCAGAAGTGTGGAACAGTCATGCAGCGAAGAGCAACACACTCTTCTTTTTCCTCGACTGTGTAATCACGCACTGCTGCTCTGCCTCCCTGGTTTCAGTCATCACAGCAGCAAGCATGCAAGAAGAAGTATTGATAATTACACACATGCACAAATTGAAACATACATTTCTGTGGATATTCAGTGTAATGACAGGCACGGGCACAGAGGCGCCAATACAGGTACAAGTGCAATAGATCACACAGTAAGTGAAAGACTCTCACACTTACACTTACTGTAAGTAATGATCCTATTTCCAGCTCACCTATGCCTCTCCAGTCTCATCTGTGGCTATTTTGAAAATGACGCAAATAAAGCGGAGTAAAAAGGAGAGTGAAGATCTATAGAGCAAGAGGGCTGCACAGAGCAGGCAAAGAGAGCTGACACCACGTAAAAACCAGCCTCTGTAAAGTGGAATGATCAGCGGTTTTATCACCCATATCATTCCCGCTCTGCAGCGTCTCAGTAATCCCCTCTCCTCTGCTTCTCTTTTTTTACCATCTGTCTGGGACCCTTAATGGTTTCTCTGGCCACGGCCTAAATTGATAACATCTGTCAGGGTGGGACAGAGTGGATCTAGGGAGAGGGCAGGAAAAAGGCAAGAAAATAGTAACTGAGTTAAGAAGGACAGCAGGTGAAGCATAAAGAAAGAGGAAAGAATGGGCTTGGCATAGTTTGGTAGGCTATATAGTGAATCCAAATCTTCTGGTTTTATAAGATAGACTCTTCTCCCCTGGCACCTGGCAGGGCATCAGCAAGCACTTAAGCAGGAGATGGCTTTAAATATGCAAAGCAGATGTGGTTGTTGTACTGAACTGAAGCGGGAGTTGGATAACCAACCTTCCAGTCCAGGCAGATTGCTGAAATAAGATCAATGTGGGGCTGCCATACCACACAAAGAGCATGAATACACATATTTATTGATACAGAATAAGCAACATAAACCATAACCATAGGATGAATGCAGGTTTTACAGGGTATGTGAAATTTCTGGCACAGCACATATGAAGTTTACAATGACAAGGGTAGCAGATTTACCACTTCAAAATTCTTAATACTTTTTGAAACAATGTGTCCTTGATTTTAGACATCTAGACAGACAGAAGCAGGCTTCTCATTTCTAGCTAGCAAAAGTCAATTTTGCCAGCTAAAATAACAACTGTCACTGGCAGATTTTATCAGCTGTATCTAGCTAGCTAATTAAGCTAACATTAGCTCCATAAGTTGGTTAAAAATGCCATCTCCAATTAACTTTTTAATGTTTCCAGATTGCTCATTTTCAAACAAGAATCCTGTAAAAGGAGTCTTAAATATTCGCTTGATGGCTACATACATGACAATGTGCTAAAGCTAAAGCTGTATGTCCCAGGCAAAAAGTCTAAAATGGCTAAAAATGAGCAGTAAAATCTTAAATTAATCAATTCTAAAACTCTCAGATAATCAGTGAAGGGCAGCAATGATTGGTGTGATGTGGTCGCTTCTTTTAGATCTTGTTAAAAGCCTGGCAGCAGTGTTTTGTATAAGTTGCAGTCTTTGGATGTTTCACCTGCTGATACCAGAATAAAATGTGTTGCAATAGTCAAGTCTGGAGGAGAAAAAAGCATGGATAACCTTTTCTAGATCTGCAGATGAAAGGAATGACCTGACCTTGGACAGTTAGTCCTAGTATACTACATTACACATAGGATGTGCTAATCATGAACAGGGCTTTTTTTATGTAATCCCACAAAATGTTAGTTAATGATATGCTAACTTTTGGCCTTGGAAGTAAAGATAATGTACTACTGTAGGTAGCAAGCTAGTTAGCCAGACATGCTAATGTGTGCTGCTTATGTTAGAGTGGATACTTAAACCGTTTAAGCCTTTCCTAACACTTTTTCTCTTCTGTTGTTGGTTTTGGAATGGCTAAAAAGCAACTAAAAAGGCAGCTTGACAGGACAGGTTTGGGAGAGGGGTTTAGTGAATGGTCAGTTGTTGGCAAGACAGAAAACTAAATATGAAAAGAACATCAAAATGTCTGTTTCCTGCTTGCTTGCCAAAACTCTCACAGTAATTTGGGAGCAGGTGCATGAGGGCATATAGTGCTGCACAAGCATTCTGAGGGGCTGGACCTAAATTTATGGAATAGGAAAACACTGAGTGAGCAACTAAGAGAGGGATGACAGAAAGGCACCGGTATGGGGGAGAGTTCAGGTGTGAGAATGTTTCTAGCTGCCACCATATTTCCATCTGCCAAGTCAAGAAAACGGCTTCATCAGTCTCTTGTCTGGGAAGGCAGGCAGGCAGATGACAAACCAGTGGGTTAATATGGTCCCCTGGGAAGATCACACAACCAGTAGGACTGTCCAACAAGCCATAGTGCACAATGCAGTTTAGCAATCGAAGGGATGATTCTAAATTGAATGTCTGCAGTTGCTGCAGTCCATTTCTTGCATGTTTTTATCCCAGGAAGGTAGGGCATGATAAAGTGTTTCCAGTGGTGGTCAGCCGTGTCTCCACCTGCACTGACTGAGGCTTTCAGACCCTGGATACATCACTTAGGGCAATGATACATGTGCCTGCACCATCAGGAGGGAATTAGGGGTACCTTGATCAAGCTTGGCAATTATCTGTTGAAGTGAGGGATTTTTAACTGAGGATTCCCGCAGCTCCAGTTACTGTACAGTTTTACAGAGCACTTCTTCAGTCACCAACTGGACTACCTGGTTCAAAGACTAAATCTCTTCCAGTAACCACTAAGATGGATGGCACTGTGTGGATTGGAAGTGAACTAGACCTGGGGCGGCTGTGGTACAGAGGGTAGTGCGGTTGTCCATTAACCCCAGGGTTGGTGGTTCGATCCCAGTTCCTCCTGTCCACATGTCAAAGTGTCCTTGGGCAAGACACTGAACCCTAAGTTGCCCCCGGTGGAGGCCAGCATGGCAGCTGTGTCCCCATTGGTGTGTGAATGTGTGTGTGATTGGGTGAATTAGACTACTGTTAAAAAGCTTAGATTACTGTACAGCGCTTTGGGAACCGTTTCAATGGTTGAAAAGCGCTATATAAGTAAGAGTCCATTTACCATTTAAAAGCAAGGCTTGCCAAGCAGCAAATCAGTTGAGCATTGGGCATTGAAAGTGTCCATCAGCCCTTGTCCTCCTCCTTTGATATCAATGCCTCTGTCTGACATAAGCTCCAAAGTTAAAGCTTAAAGGTTTACCCTCATAAAGGTCTAAAGGTTTTGTGAGAAAGGCGCTATCAAAGTTGTAAGAGGAGGTCTGGTGTATAACCATATACATTTGCACCTTTGTCTTCTCCAGCTGATGGTGACTTGAAGGATCAAAGCAATCAACACATATTGTACTGAGACGAACTGTGGCTGGTATAGGGAAAGCATGGCCACGGGGAGTTCTGTTTCTTGAGAGGTCTCAGGATTACACTCTTGCGACAGTCAGTATTGTCTGATTGTGCAGCCTCTTATAGCCTCTTCTGCATGCAAGCTAGTACCTTTGTAAGGCCTCTATCCCATATCTCCTCATTCAGATCTCCAGATAAGATGAAACATGAATGTGTGAAACACTTCTGTCTTCCTCCTGACAGAGTTGAGGCATTATTTGAACTTGTGGACATGATGTGAAAATTTTCTCTATTACTGTTTTGGCCTCCACCACACCTGTTACCCTCAGGTACTTAAGTGCCCACCCAGATGTGCCATGGCTAGATACCTTCCTGCCACATTTTCACAATATGACCATACAGTCTGTCATCTGGTGGAGCCTACCTAGTATTAAGAATATTATTGGATGGGTTTGCCGACTATGTTGAACATTGCGAACACAGTGAGACTGGTTCCATTAGAGTGATTAGGTGGGGACAAGATGTAAGCTGTTCAGGGAGTCTTTGGAGGTACAATAATTCCTACAGCCTGTTCCCCATATGCATGTGTTCTGCCAGTCCAAGTTGCTTGGCAGTAAAGGCATACTTGACCTAATAAAATTAGTTATATCTGGGGGGCCACTCAATGCACAACCAGGTCCCAAGACATTCTGTTGCATTTTCCAAATGGAGGTCATACTCAAGGCAGGCAGAAAAGTCAAGAAAGGTACTATACTCTTCCATCCCAGCTGATTTAGCAACCTATTGTGAATATACCTACAATACAAAGGTCCTAAATGCATTGACATCTGAGTTTTAAGTATGAAAATAATATAAAAAGCCACTGTTTGCTGCCTGCCTCTAACAGTCACTTGGGAGCAGGTGTATGAGGGCACAGATTGTTACAGAAGTGTGCTGAGAGGCTAGACAGAAAAATTGATAGAGAGATAGAAATACTCTGTATGGACCTTATTTGGCCATCAGTCATTGCTTCAATTCATCCTCCAAATGTTTCTGATGTATGAACAATTTTAGATTTTTTAATAACAAATGTTATTAGATGAAGGGACTGCTCTGTACCTTTAGTGCTTTGGTGGATTACTGCCAAAATTGGAGACAAGCAGAGAGAAGGGAAGAGGAAGTGAGGAAATAAATAAAAGGAAGGAAAGGAATGGAAAGGTGAAGTTTTGATACCCAGAGCTAGTAACCTTTCAGATAATGAGTGGTTTGGAGACTTCTCTTTCTGGTATTGGCCTTTACGGAGTTAAGAGGACATACTTTAAATGTGTTGACTTTTTCTTTACTTTTATTTAACCTGAATGGGCTGGCTGAGTAACACTTGCACTTTTATAGCAGTACCCTGTCGCTTAGTCACAGAATGGAGGCACAAAACATGCATCTTAAGGCCAATTATAGCCATAATTTGCTCTTCATGGCTCATAATTAAAGAGTGGACAAGGTCACTGTTAGTTTAATGATCTTGTAATGTGTAAGGGACTTCTATGTGTCACATACCAGTAGAGACAAACATGACACCATGGTGATGAAGATCAACCCTAACCCACAAAAATATCTATCTGTTTAATATCTACTACTACTTTGAGGTTTCTGTGACCCATTGTAATGATTTTATAGAATGGGTAGAGAAGCACTGCATTTGTTCTGGTAGACCTTCTAATTACCCTTTGCAGGTCTTATTCTTGTGCACTTTGCATTTAAAAACTAAGTGACATTGGGTGCAAAAACACCAAAGCAGACACTGCTTATAACCAATGGTGTCACCATAAAAACCTCACAATCATGTGCTTTAAATTCCAGAAAGCCATTTTATGAACTATTTTACTGTATGTGTGTGTATGGTTGTGTGTGTAGGTGGGGAGGTGACCAAGCCGCGGTTCACTCAGTACTTCCGGGGCAGCCTATCTGGACTGACCATCCGACCAGGGAAGATTGAGAGTCAGAAAGTCATTTCCTGTCTGCAAGCCTGCAAAGAGGGACTGGACATCAACTCCCTCGAGAGTCTGGATAAGAGCATAAAGGTATTCATACACTCACACACAGTAACACAGAGGTATTCCAGAAAGGAGACTTAAACTGGACTTGCAGTGACAAGCCTGACTTCAGTTAACCTAAATAGTCGATTCAGGTATAAGCCATTGGACAAATCTAACTCAAGTGATCACATCAGTTCACACTGACGAAGGTGGTGACAGCAGCTTGGGTATTTACATGTACACAGACTCACACATAGAAGCACATACCTACCTTGCAGTCACATGTCCATACACATGTACACACAAATTCATGGTACACATACAGTATACACAAAATACACAAAGCTCATTTATCTTTTGTGTTCCAGCATTCTTTGTTCTATACATCTCTCTTAGAGTAGAACCTAACAGCGCTAGTGTTTCAACCTTGTCCTTATACTTAAAACAGCTGGACTTCACAGGTCACTACCACTAAGCAATTTTCTGTATGTCCTTTCGAAAGTTTCATTTCTACTCAAAGTTTAATACATTCACTCAACATATTCTACCCAAAACAGGCTGCCAATATATCAGGATTATTTTGGTTGTTAATACATTTAATTTGGTTATTGAATTCATCTTAAAGGAACAGTTTGTCATTCTGGGAAAAATGCTCATTCACTTTCTTGCTGAGAGTTAGATGAGAAGGTCGATACCCCATATCTGTTAAATATGAAGCTACAGCTAGCAGCCGGTTAGCATAAAGACTGGAAACAGGGAGTCTCCGCTGGTTGCCTGGCCACTGCGCCCCAGCCAACAAATAGTCCTACATCCCCATAAAACCAAAACTTTTAAGTTTTTACACTTTGGTTTTTGAATGGATTAAACAAACATGATATAACGTCTTAACATTAGTAGCATTAGTGAGCCTCAGAGGTTCTGGTAGGACTTTTTTTTTTACTTCGGACAGAGCCAGGCTAGCTGCTTTCCCTGTTTCCAGTCTTTATGCTAAGCTACACTAACCAGTTACTGGCCATAGCTTTATAATTACCGTCCTGTCATAGTGATATCAATTTTCTCATCTAACTTTCGGCAAGAAAGCTTATAAGCGTGTTTTCCAACAACAGCAATTTCTTTAAATTCAGTTCCTGGTAGCAGCAAAAGTTGGTTTTCTAACAACCGTCCTGACTATGCATTCTCATCTGGTGCATGCACATACACAAAAACACACATTTTGATCCCAGTTGATACAAAAACACTACTTCTTCTACAGCTAAAAGACTACCCCCCCAACCCCCATTTCACCATCGCAGCTAATCCATCTCCCTGCACTGTGGAAGATAGAGGGCAGACAAGACAGATAGGGGTTTGTGTAGACTCCAAGCCGCCCACCTACCCACCAGCCGTCCCTTAGCTCCCTTACCTCTTTTTCTATCATTCTCTCTTCAGTCTTCTTACTCCTGCTGCTCTTTCCATAGAGCTCCTTGTGCTGTTGTGCAGCAAAGAGATCGTTGCCAGCCTTTTGAGAAGACAGGGTGGGATAAGGAAAAAAGAGGAGAGGAGGACAACCTCTAGGGCCAGTGTAGTTTATCTTTTGAGAGCTATTCCATTTTCTTCTTAGCCGCACACTCGTCTGGCTCCCGTAAGTCCACGGGAGGCTTAAGGACAGCATTTAGCCAAGCAGGTGGAGGGCCGGCACAGCACAATCAGAGGAGAATAACAGGGAGGGAAGGAGAGATGGAGGGAGGTAGAGGCAGATAGACAGCAGGTATAGCAACAGAGAACAGAAGATGAGAGGAGACAGCAAGAGAAGGGAAGATGTGAAAGGGAAAATGACAGGGGAGAGGGAGGGCATGGAGAGCCCCGTGGAGGGCTGATGTACTGTCACCCTGCTGCTGAGAGCCAGTTTTAGGAAACGGGAGACACTCAGTGCACTTCTAGCAAGAGACCACTAAACCCTCTTTAAAAGGAAGAAGAGCTTCAAATCCCTACCATCAAACCCTAAATGGGAACACACACCTCTGTCAAACTGAGCTTGAGAGCCCACTGATTATTTTCTAGCACCTTGACTTAAAGGGTCATTTTCATGTTTTAAGCCATTTACTACAAAGCACACATATTCCTGTGTCACTATACTACTATTTTCCTTCCTGTCTTCTAGACAGCCACTGGTTTCCATTGATTTCTGTGCAGTATGAAAATCCATTTACAAAGGCCTGATACTGCCTTAAAATAGGTGATCCATCACAGTGAACATCAGATCTGCTTTTTTTTAGGCAAAGTAACATTGCTGTTGCATGGTGATGCAGTACAAACATGACATTCACTTTGATGGATTACCTGAATTCAAGCAAGTCTCTGCAAGCTGATGTTCATACTACTGTGTAGTGAAATGAATAGAAATCAACAGCATTAGATAGGACGGCGTAAGGTAGGACCATTTTAAAGTCACTACTGCATGCTTTGGAATAGTGTGGACATTTTAACCATTTACATTTACACAACCAAGATAAATAAATCCTTATGTCTTTACCTCTTGTCGACGTGAAATGTAGGTGTTAAAGCTACATTAACACTGCATTAGACTTTGGCCACCAGGTCAAGATAACAGATGGTAGTTTTTGAAAGTTTAAAGGACTTAGAGGGTAAAACGTCTAACTGCCGCAAGCCCTAAAAAGCTCCAGACTTGCTTTGTCAGCTGTTTTTTGTTTAATTTAATAGCAAATTGAGTTTAGGAGTACCTCTAAATCACATTTCAAGGGCCTTAAAGGTGCACTAATTAATATTTTTATATTAACAATGACCGTGTATAATGTGAGAGGGGTTGCTCATAGTAACAAACTTCAGAGAATTATCACCAGAGTTTCCTGAGCTCTACAAAGCAAGCAGCCTTTTTTAGTGAAAAAGCTGTATGCTACCTGTCCAGCACCAAACAGGCAAAGTTAGCGACTAGCTGTTGAACATAGCGGAGCATTTAGCAGCTAAAGAGCCATATATTTCCCTCAAGAGTTAGTGGAGAAGAAAACAGGACTAAAAGAGAGTGAATAGTGGACTTACACTCAGTTGCCAGTTTATTAGGGACACCTAGCTAAAATGAATGCAGTCTAGGTGAGAGAGGTGCTGATGATCATTTTGGAGGCTGCAGTTTGTGGTGCTGTTGAACTGTATTGCGTTATACAGAGAGGTTTTTCTGTTATTAAGCCTACCCTTGTTGAGATAAATGGGGTGGACAATATAATAGAAACACCTGTCAGTATAACGCATGTATCAGACTGCATTCGTTTTAGCTAGTAGTAAATTCCAGTGGCCAGAAATGCAACTCCAAATAAATACTAATGTTGCTGTGTCTGCTGAATTTGTAAATAGGCAACTCCTTGCTAACATGTTCACCATATCAACTTTACAAGGTGATCATATAAGAGGCAGTATTCTTGCCCCTGTCCACCCAAGCAGGTTCATCTATCCATGCCCTCGCCTGTCTAAGTGTGTGTCTTTCTTTCACTTTGTCAGTTCTTGTATGCACAGATTGTGTCCATACCAGACACCAGACAAATCAACAGCATCTCAACTAGAACTGACTGAGTGCAGCTATGAATGACTGTTCTGTTAACGTTTTATCATGAACTGTTTCAGTTTTCTATCCGTCTAACATCTCTGTTTTCTCTTTCCACAGTTCCACTTTAACCCAGCCCAGTCTATCTTGGTAATGGAGGGAGAGGACTTGGAAAACATGAACGCTGCAGTGAGGAAAGTTTCCTACATTAACTCTCGCCAGTTTCCCACACCAGGCATCCGACATCTGCACATCTCTACTGTCATCCAGTAAGTACAATTCTTTTCTTCTTCCTTCCTCTTGTTGTTTCAGTTATCTTTTTAAACGTTCTACCTACATATGTTTCCTTTAGTCCTCTCCCATTGTCTCTGTTTCTCTGTATCTCCTCTCTCAGATATGAGGCGCGTTAACCCACCTCGACACTTCTGTTAAGTGTTAAGACAACACAGCAGATATCACAGCCGAACTGACACATAATTCCCTTCTCACACATTTATCCCAACCCCTCCTTCTCTCACTCCTCTCTCTGTGTTTCTCCTTTCCTCTGCTGTCACCCTTCCTTTCCTTTAATACACCACTTTCTGTTCGCTGTCGCCACCGGGGGCCAGTTTTTACATTTTCATGTCATGTATTAATAATTCTGCCTGGATTTTGCCAGAGGAATGAGAGAAAGAGAGATATAAAAAGAGAGAGAGTCTGTGAGGAGGGAGGGAGGGAGAAAGAGAGAGAGAAAGAGAGAGAGAGAGACTCATAAGACAGCCTCACTCGGTGGGTTACCATTAAAATTCATGATTGTTTTAAATATATGTAGACCCCTGCAGCACAGCCCTGGGGGTTCACTCTCCGCCCTCCTGTTGGGTTCGATGCACGGCCGTGGGCCCGAGAACTTCAACTAACACAGCAAAAGTGTGTGTGTGTGTGTGTGTGCGTGTGTGTGTGTGCGCGCGTGTTGGTGGCACAGGCTGCTTGTGATGAAGCAGAGTCATTTTTTGCTAGGGGCTCAACGATTATCAAGGAATACATTATGCTAATGACGGCTAAGCTTGCGTCATTGTTAAATGTTGTTTAAATTAATTTTTTCTCGCAGACTGCTGACTGGTCTGCTAGTTGCCATAGCTGTGTGCATGCCTGAGTGTGTGTGCGTGTGTGTATAAGGGATGGAAACGACATGAAACACTACTTGTGTCCATTCAAAAACACATGTAGAGACCCATTTATAAGGTGTATTTTAGCTTCCTGGTTTCTTTTATACTCACATCCAAACAGACACCAGTGGAAACATTTCACCTCAACTAAATTAATTACGCAGAGAGCCTGAAACGTGGCCTCCTGCCATAAGACGTCTGCAACTTCTACAACTCCTACAGACAGTATCACTCTTCACAGATAAACAAATAAAGAGCTGTGAAATATTTCCTGACGATGCAATTAAACTTGTTTCTTGCTGATGCCTAATAACTGCAATTACTGCAGGCATCGAGAAAATAATTAAGCAAACAGCTCTAATCTTAACAACAACCCTTGTGGGCTCCCCTGTCATATTTCTTCTTTGGAACAAACTTATTCCATTTTTCTCATGGAGAGTGGTTTTATGCTTACTGAATAAATATACACACGCATAAAGTACATAAATGTGCTACATACTTACTAAAGAAGGAAACGTGAAAATACTCAAAAGACTTTCTAGTTTCATCTTTTTGTAAACTGCCACCATAAATGGACGATGGGTGTGTTGGGAAAAGAAAAGAAATGGTGTGGTGTGACACTCCCTATTTGCTACCTACCTATATTTAGCTGCCACCATTTTTTTTCCAAAATTTCAGTGTGAAATATCTGCTCTATATAGTGCCCTCAAAAATTCCAACAATTGAATGTAAAAAAGACACTACTTGTTGCTGATAATGCCACAACGCAATGTGTCCCATTTACTAGATGAGATCATTGCAGTCGTGCGACACTTCACCTGTCTGTGATGACACTAAACGATAATGATTCATAGACGTCTCCTCATCGTTGTTATGTCCAATGGATTGCTTCTGTCCCTAATAACTGGCTCTCATCTAAAAGCCGGCTCATTGTAAAGTCAATATACGAGTTGTGCCATTGTCATTGGCTGTGATGTTTCAAGTCGTTACGAAGCTATAGAAACGGCCTAGATTTTGACTTAACGCCTGCTTCTGACTAGGCGTAAGATTTACACCTGGTCTTAGCGAGAAGAAGGCATAAGCAACCAGCCCCTGCTCCATAAGTATATACCATACAGTGAATATCCTACAGATATAAGGCCTATTTAGGCCAATCTCATGTTAATCATACATGCCTGTGTAGGAATTTAGCTCAAATTTCACAGCAGGCCTGCGTGAGAGGTTAGATTACTAAAATTTGACAGCCAAGACAACAAATAGATATTAGTCAGATATTTTGACATGTCACAGCAGAAAAAAAAAGCACAGTTGTAAATAACAATGTCTATTATGGCTGCATTCTATTTCTATTATTATGAGCTAGATCCAAGGCTCATGCATGCTGACTAACAGCTTTTAGTGACATTTAATGGATCTGAGCCTGTGTTTTTCTGCTTTTCCTGCTGTGACAAGTCAACATATCTGACAAACATCTGTTGGCTGTCAAATTTGTATCTGGGGTCAGAGGTTGAGGTAGA
This sequence comes from Maccullochella peelii, assembly GCA_002120245.1. Classification (NCBI taxonomy): domain Eukaryota; kingdom Metazoa; phylum Chordata; class Actinopteri; order Centrarchiformes; family Percichthyidae; genus Maccullochella; species Maccullochella peelii. The sequence continues at coordinate 88,791 of LKNJ01002630.1, forward strand.
ATGTGTTTCCTTAATCAGGCTTTGTTTACTGCATAACCTGTTGCCTGTCACTGAGGCCTGCGCAGACACATACCATATAGATGTAAACATACAGAAGCAAGTTTGCTGCTACTGAAAGAAAATGTAATTATAGCGTATTAGTACAGGTAGCAAATTAATAATTTGATTTTATGTGAAGCATTCACGAGGGTTTGTATGAAAGATGAGTTCAGAGATGAATCCTAATTCTAAAAAAAGTCAAATGTGTGATAAATGTAAATATTTTCAGTAATGGCAGAGAGAAGAATGGAGTCTTATCCCATACATTAAGGGTGCAGATTACTTTTTGTAAACTAGAGGTGGTGGAGGTTCAATTTTAAGGTTATACTACACAGCTTTGCTCAGACAAAAAGATAGATTTTTAGCTTAAAGTGAGACCTATGAGTTGCACCTCTACTGAGTACATGAAAAAAACTTCATGACCACTTAGCTTTATGTTGTTGCTAAAAATGTTCCATTCAGTTTTTCTCCCAGCCTGCAGAATGGCCTTCCTGTTGCCATGGCTGTGTGAGTGTGTCAGCCATAGTGTGTTCGTGACTAACGTGCAACTTCTCTTTATAGCAGCAAGTCCATGTGTGGAGTTGATAACACGGGTGATTTAACTTCCAATTTGTTGTTTTAGTACTTCATCCAGAACACACACCAGCAGAAAAGATTCTCTTCAACGGAGCTAGTTACACTGAGAGCCTGAAACATGGCCTCCCGCCCCCCCTCTCCCCGCGGACAGTATCACTCCTCATAAATAAACAGAGATGTTAATTAATTCCTCAAAATGCAATTCAATTTGTTTCGCGTGCTGACGACTAATAACTGTGATTACTGCAGGCATCGAGAAAATAAAAGTAACCAGCTAATCTTCGCAATAGCCCTTTTAGGCTCCCTTGTCATATTTCTTTATAATTAAGTTGGACTGGCTCCAGGTTTTTTCTCCTTTTGTTTTGCCGCTCGGCTCAAGCCCACGCAGCATCCGTCTCCCTGCATCACTGAGTTTGTATCTCCCACTGCTCACAACAATGGCTTAGTGCCCGAACAGCGAACAGACACACACCACCGGCTGCGGCCACAGGAAAGAAAAGGAGAGATTACACGATGCCCCCAAACCCGTTTTTGTCTCAAACCGTGGCCTCAGACAGCTGACTGCGGAGGATTACATACACTAGTTAGTCCCAGCTGTCAGGCAAAGAAATTAAATGTGAATTTGCTCTTTTTCCATCAGCTGAGTTAAAGCCAGTAAGTAAGCATCCTGAATGTAGAACTATACCAAAAGCACCTCCATGAAAAAAAATCTGGTCTTTCAAGAACTTTTCACTATAAGTTCTATCTGAAGACCAAAAGAAAGCAAAACAAAGAAATGTGCTTGTCAGTTTTAGAATACATCGGCCAATGGTAGTAGGGTCGTTTCTGGGCATTTTGGTGCCCCTGAGGGAATTTATCTTTTTGGTAAAAAAATATAATAATTTCATGATATTTCAACTTTATTTACCTTTACTCAGCTTTTTGTCTGTGTCATGTCATCAGCACCACACAATCTTTCAGTTAGTACTTTTACGTGCACACTAGTGTCCCTGTGCTCCCTAGTCTTATTCTGGTTTTAATTATATTCGGGATATGATCATACGAAACCGGTGCTGGTGTTATTGGTGTCACACGTTCACTTATGGATGTTCTGGAAGTTTTATGATCCACTATTTATTTTAATTCTATTATTGATTGGGGAGTTTTTTGTACAACATACCAGTGTTTCCCCACCTTTTTGTTAGATGTTCCCCCACAGCCCTGTACAGATGAACTTAAGTACCCCTTCATCGACACCTACTGTCATGTTCCAAATGTGTTCATTTGATCTGATTTTAAACTGGATGTTATTTATCTATTAGGTGGGTATAATAGTGGGTGCTACAATATTTTCTAACATACAGTTAAACTTGCACTGTTTAGGTTGGTTTAGTTGAGTTTGCATTTGTACCACTACCACTCAGAAGCTGGACATTTTAATCCACTGCTTTTAGCTATTTTAACTAATTACTTTAAGCTAACTATTTCAACTTCTCTTCTTGTTTGCTTATATCTTTCAGACACAGCTGACTCAATATGTGGATACATTTTTATTTATCAAATGGTCATTTCTTTTTTTATCAGATTACTTGATTGAACTACTTTACAATCTTTCCACGTAAGCCCTGGCAACTGTAGAAGTACCCTCTGGGGTATTATACAACTTACAGTGCACACTTAGGCTGCAGTAGGCCTGCTTTAAAATGTGTGGCCTAAAGTAATTTAGATATATTTGACAGCTGATAGCTGTGCCTTGAAAAAACATAACCTGCTGGTTTTTATGAAATACTGGCCTGAATTGGTCCTGATCTCGTTTTATCCCGGTTTAGATCATCTCATTATATTATGTTTCCAAGAACAAGTAAGCAGGGTGTTCATATGCCTGTATATATGATTCATATGCAGCATGATGGCTGAATGAGCCACAGCATCACAAAATAAGTGGCAGCCAGCCGATTCACTTCCTATAGCTCAATATGTTTACTGTCCACCATTTTACAGTATTTGAGTGTCTGAATTCTGAATGTGAAATCTCTGCACTATACGCCCCAGTTCAGTGCCATCAAAAATACCTTCAATGGAACGAAAGTGTCCGTGTACACTACTTTCTGCCAACAATCCCACAATACAATGGGTCACATTTTATAGAGGTGGAAATTACATACGTGCTACTCATGACGATGTTTCATAAGTGTTCGAAATCTCAGTTTACTGCTCACTATAGAGTAAACTATTGAGCGTCTGTTATATAGGGAGTAGTGAATGAGCCACTTTTTAAACGTTTTGCTTTGACGTTCAGCCAAGCCTACCCCTTTTTACTGCCATTTCCTTTCAGTTTTTCTGATTTCTCTTCATAAAAATTCATATAAATCTAGCCAGCTAGAGATGAGAAAACATATGGAAATGCATCATATGGATTAATGCATTGCAGCATAGTTTACATCAGAATGTAGGTGAGAAAACACAGGATGCATAACAGCTCAAATCTCATAGCCCAGGTTTCCGATGCAGGAAATAAGCTTGTAATGATTTCTTCCTGTAGCTGGTTACAGAGAGAAAGCATTGATGTCCCTCCCACTGACAGATGTTTGCGTGCTTGAGAGGCCTTTGGTGAAATGTAAAAACAAAAATTTGGTTGTTTGTTCAGCTTTCACTTCTTACACCACCTCCCCCTCCACTACCATCACCCCCCTCCCCACCCCCCCACCCCGCTTCTCTCTCTCCCCCCGTCCTTTCCTCGTTTTAACGTCTCTTGTTTTCCATTTGATGTGTAATCTGCAGTCTTTACGCTGTGTGTATGTGTGTATCAACCAATGCATCAGAATGGTTGTGAGTCAGATGTCTGCACTCATTAGTGTGAATATAGCCAATCTGTGTGTGTGTGTGTGTGTGTGTGTGTGTGTGTGTGTGTGTGTGTCTCTGCTCTCCTCTGTGTGGCTTTGTTGTGAGCTCACAGCTAGCTAGCTCAAGTCCTAGAGAGCCGATATGGGTCCGTCCATGAAAGGTTGCCAGTGGATGCTGTGCATTTAAACACATGCTATCACACGCTGACAGGCTGGCAGGGAGGCAGACATGCATGTATGAAAACACAGCAGGCACACTGCTGCAGGTCTGTGTCTTCTGCCTGAGCACTGACAGAGCATTTTACCCCCTGAATAACTACAGGCACTGTGGTCTGGATGTGGATTTAACAGCTTTTAGTGCAGCTAGGTCCTGTTGGTATTGATAAGCTTTATTAGCTGCTGTAACACTTTTACATTCTGATGCTGAATAGGTGTACAGCAGCTTGGGTTATAACATGCCCTCAAGTGCTCCTCTTTGCCCTCGTTCACGCTTTGGTGCTGTGTATCAACTGGATGGTCCTTATATATGACCTCCCCACTGAACAAGGTTCAGCCTTGTTCAGTGAAATCAGTCAGTCATAGAATGAAAATAAAGAAATGTACTTGGCGACACTGTCAAACACTCACGAAGGGCAACTACATGGGAGACACAGTGTCTAGGACATTTGAGGAAGATTGTGGTCAATGTCATGGTATTGTGACAGATTTAATTAGTAATATAAGTCACCAATGAAAAAACCTTTAGCCCAGTGTAATTACTGACGAAAACACTATTACACACATCCACAGGAGAAAGAAATGTTATTTGGGTTCTTAAAAAGAGGACGCATAATTAGCATATGAGAAATGATACAGAGAAATTATATTAACCACTAATTAATTCAAAAAGTAAATGTAATAAGTCAAATAGTACTACTTTTGAGAAGAATATCAGTAATACATTCCGGTTTCTATTGACAAATTCAAACACTTCCTTTCCAGTAAGCCCATAAGACGTAAAGATTAAAGGAATAGTTCGATGTTTAGGGAAATACACTCATTCGCTTTTTGAATAACAGTTAAGATAAAAAGACTGATACCACTGTCATATCTGTACACTAAATTTCAACCTACCACCAGCAGGTGATAAGCTTAGCTTAGCATAAAGACTGGAAACAGGGGGGAAACAGCTAGCCGTGTTCTGTCCAAAGGTAAAGAGCACCTCTAAAGCTCAGTAATTAATAAGTTATATCTTGTTTGTTTAATCTGTACAAAACAGAAATGTAAAATCGACAATTTGTGGTTTTACAGGGAGTTGCATGCTGGAACTGAACAAAATCTGATTGAAACAAGTTTTTTGACATCTTTGTAAAATGTTTCAACAGTATTTCAATGACTATATTTAAATGTAAAGCAAGTCCTAACTACACTTTGCTGTTGAAACTGTTATATGCAACCTAGACATCTAAAAATCTTTCACCTTTCAACAAAATGTAGCCCAGTTTTAGACATCATTTGACCTGCTAATTACTAGAACCATGCTTATTACACTGTATGTTAGGTATTTTTATCTGATTCTGCTTACTAACATTAGAGCTGCATCTGATGCTAGTCCAGGCTGTATTTAGGTGTTTTTAACTTCAAACCAGTTGCTTGTTAGATTAGAGAGTCACAAACCAATGTCTTCATGCCATGGCTGAACACAACTAATGTAGTAAAAAGAACCTACTGGCAGTGTCAGCTTGGTTTTTCATGTCTCAATCTGTCATCCAGCTCTCACTCTCCTGCCTTTTTTCACCTCTCTATGTCCAGGTGTTTTGGTGAAGACACTTGTATCACCATCCCAGACATCGATGCAGTGGTGATGGTGTTGCAGCCCAGTGAGCCCAGGATAACCATCACCGGAGTGGAGAGACTGAATCGGCTGGCATCCGACCTGAGAGCGCCAGGAGGCGTAGCTCTGTTCCAGGACCTCCACATCATCAGCACAGTCACCAGGGCAGACGCCACCACACATCACACAGGTATGGACTATCACACACATTGGTAACCTCTGTGCTATCTAAGGCATTCATTAAGATATATTGGTTCTATCACACTTAAAACAAGTGAAACAAATATCTATCTCAACTTATTCAGCTAAAACAGTTGTTCACGTGCTGGTGAGAACAACAATACATTTGCGAGGCTTCGAACACAAAGGAGGTGGGAAGCCAGTGAGGGATTAGTGCCTTACTGCAGCATTATCTGCAGGCAGAACGCAGCAGTCAGCTTCAGCATAGACTACAGTGCAGGGGGAATACTTCATTTCAGGGGAGAAAGGGATGAAAAACCTAAGGCAGCATACAAATTTTCTCAGTATTGTCCAACATGACATGTTTTGTTTAAAGGTACATTTTGGACACCTGTGCTACTTTTGAAGGTACCATGCAGGGAATGGTATCTTAATGTACTTGTACAGGGTACTTTCCCAGTGACAAGCTCATACACCTAAAAGTCTGAGTGTACCTCACAAAGTACGAGATACAGTACGTACCTCCCTGCAGGTAGAAATCTGTCTTGACTAAATATTTCAGCAGTTTTTCATATTGATAATGTTCACTCATTCATGAAGTCCCATAGCCTATGCAGTGCCACCTGTCTCGCCATCAAAACAAACTTTCAGAGAAGGCTGAACATTTCATAGTACCTCATGAGACTGCGAATCAGCAGCAGCGAGCGTGTCTTTCATCTGGTACATCTGCACACACTGTGAACTCAACAAAACAAAAGTTGTGCTTTTGCTCTCACACTGCCAAATTATCTAGCTTGGTGGGAACAAAGGTTATTGAAACTCAAATAGAGTAATTACTTGTGTGTCCATGTGATTCACAAGCAGCACACGTGTAATAACTATGCATATCTGACTTCTCTATCGTGTGTTTGCACCAGAGGTGGATTCAGATCCTTTATTTGGGTAAAAGTATAAATACATACGAGACAAAACAATCAGACAAAAGTCCTACATTCAAGATCTACCTTAAAGTCACAGTAAAACCAAAGTCAGGGCATCTTTATTTTCTGTCATGCGGCGTATTTCAGAGTCAAACAGAATATGTGGGCTGGTACAAAAGGGGTTTAAATCAAGTCCTCCAGTTTTGATTGGATCATAGTAAATACGGCGACACAATACAAAGCTGTAGAGGATCTCCACCCACACCTTCCTCACCTGGGTTATTATATCAGTTAATAAATTAGACCTCAACCAGGTTCCTTTGGATGTTAACAAATATAAACAAAGGCTGTGCCTATACTGAGATCCAAATACACACGATAACACTCTGCTTGCTACCTATGACCCATGAGCTAATCTTCTAAGCTAATGAGCTAATCAAGTGTGCTATCATATGATGGCCGAGGTTAGCTAGTCTTTTTTTACTTATGTGGCATATAAGAATAAATAACTGAACAACTGACATTGACGTTAGGGTTAGGGTTATTGCAACAGGGTTATTGTTACTGTAATTTGACAGAATTATATTATTATAGTATAGCATTATATAACTGATGCATAAACGATTGAGCAGTGTTTGTCTACTAGGAGTAGTAGAAGTAAAAAGTAACATCAAATGTGAGTACAAGTACCTAGATATTTGAATAAATGTACCACTGGTTTGCACATACAGCTGTGTTATAGATACAGATATAGTTGAGGACAAAGCCCCTTCTCACTAGTTGTAATGTACAGTGAAAGCTAGAGCCTTTTGTTCCATGCAGCTCTGCTGGCCTCACCAATGAGTCAATTTCTGTTTGATTCCATCTCTCTCTATACAAGTCTGGAGGTATTAGCCCCTCCATTGTTGCCATACACTCTCCTATCTGTCCCTATGCGACTGCAGACCCCCTTCTGCTGAGTAAGACCTGCACCTACCACAAGACAAGATTCTCAGGGTCGCACCGCTTTGACCAGCGGCAAATGAGTATGACATTTAAATCCTGACGGCTCTAGTCTCATCCAACGATCTGACCACCGAGGCAGGAACAACCCGGCTCGGCCCAGCATGGCCCCGGGCCCCACCGTTCACAGCCAATTAGGAGCAGATAAGCAGAGCGAGAGGGAGGTTTTAGCCCTCCATTGTGCGTAATGCAGCGAAGGAAGAGGAGCAGAAAGTGGCATTGCTTTCAGGAGTCGGTGGAGCTCTTTCTGCTGGTGAAATAGAGACTGCAACTGGGGGGATGAGATTAGCTGGAAGCCAGAGAAAGACACAGAAATGGAAAGAAAACGAGATGAGGAGAGAGTGAGTGTGGGAGAAGGAGGCATGATGAAGTTCCATAATGAGCAGATTTTGTGTTCTCTCGAGGCTTAAAGGATTCGAGATAAATCACATATTTCTTTTGCAGAGCATGCAGTAAGTTTCCTTTGGACCCTGTTAATCACCCCCTCGCCCTCTTTGTCTCCCTCTGTCATTCATTTGTCTTTTTATTGAGCCTGCTCCGCACTGCTTCATTCTTTTCTCCATCTCACACCACAGTATCTTTTCAAGGCTTATTCTGATGCCTTTACTCAGAGCCAATGTCATCAATTCTCTCCCTAACTCGTCATCTTTAATGCTCAACATCTTGACCCATTGGCTTTCATGGTCATCTTCTGTTCTCTCTCTCTCCTCTTCTGCTTTGCTTTAGAGTTTTTCCTTTGCTTCCATTTCTTTACTCCCACCCTTCCTGCACTCAGTGGCTCTCCCAGTCTCTCTCCAACTATTTTACTCATCTTTGTAATTCTTTCTAGTGAGCCCAGCCCGATTTTTTTTTTTTATCCCACCCACACTCTAGCTCTAAGATCAGTGTTGGCTGCACACAAACTGTTACTGGGACAGTCCTACACTCAGGCTGTACTGTTAGTGTGTACTAGCTTGTGTCAGCTATTGCACTTATTTTTAGTTCTCCATTCATGTCAAAGGAGCATTTAACACCAAGCAGGGCAGTGCAAATGCCAGATTGAGTAAGTAGGCCTGACTGTGACCAGCCTCAACTGCAGCCACAAATAGTTTGGAAACAATAAAACAATTAATGAACTGATTGAAAAAGTACACTGACGGCTATAATAATAATAATAATATATCTTCTTCCTGCAGTTTTACAGGTAACAGAATGGGTTGTGCAAATGTGAGAAATAAGTGTTTTTTTTTGGGAAGGTATCTAAAGACACTGCACATAAAATTTTAAAGTGAGACTATGTAACCTTTGCTGATCAGCAGCCACTGTGGCCATAAGTGGTAATTACAGGATCATAGCACATTTAATTTCCCTCAATTCTTTTTTCTTTTCTTTTTTTTTTTTTTTGGAACCAAAAGCAGGAAACAACGTTTTTGAATTGAACAACAGTGTGTTTTATTGCTTATGAGTTCAGCTTAGTCAAACAGTCTCGCTGTAAATGCGTAGCAGCAGAAAATGGCTGGTTTTAATAAAAGAGAGTTCCATAGCACTCTTCAAGCAGCTATTTAAAGCTACATTACAGTAGTCTATTTTTTTACTAATTATTATTATTATTGTTATTATTATTGATATTTTTGTCCACTTGGGGGCATAAAAATCCAGAATTATACACCCTGCTGACACAGAGCAACGTTAGCATTCATTTGAAGACATGTTTCCAGCCACTGGACAGTCCAATATTCACATAATTTTTTGCTCTGTTTCCTCCTGAGGGAAATATCTGTCTCTTTAGCTTCTAAATGCTCCATTACGTTCAGCAGCTAGTCGCTAAATTTGTCCGTTTGTTGTTTGGTGCTGGGCAGGTAGTGTACAGTGGCTTTATCAGAGCGTTTCTGCAGAAAACAGCTGCCTGCTGCTGAGTAGAACTTGTTAGCCGCTCACCCAAAACAATGAGCTAACAGAGGCTAAAAAGTGACGTAAAGCTACATGAAAGTGCTCCAGCAAGCCCCTTTTCACTGAAAGCAACAACCCTAAAAAAGAGCACCTTTAAATATATGCCTTCATACCCAAAAACAATACTTTTTTTCTGGAACTTTCTTTCTACCTGTTTTCTCACTCTCTCCCTTCTCTCCACCTCATCTCTGCCTCCCCCCATCCCCATCCAGACATGCACATCACATATCTATCTTTCTCCATCGGGAAGCTGTTAAATGGGCATAGCCGCTTCCCTCCCCAGGGAGTGTAGCAGTGAGGGAGAAGGCTAGGTAGCAGTGAGAGGTGGAAGCTAGTGCTTAGCAGACTGTCAAAGAGCCCCAGCAGCCACCCAGCACTGCTGTGATTGGGAGCTGTCTGAGGGGACTTATTACCACAGCAGCTCATGGCACTGTCTGTGTTCAGAAAGTTGAGGAATAATTGGGGAGTAGGAGCAGGTGTGTTGTGTCCTGTACTGTTTGAATAATGGTTCTTCAAAGTGTTTTCTTCCACAAATGTTTTGGCATGGCAACAGCAATCAGACTGTGACAATTAAAGGCCAGTTCAGACCAAAGATTCGCGATGAGACGTCGCAGGGAAAAGCTGCAGAGGTGTGAACTGGCCCACCTCAGCTCGGCTCAAGCCGGTTGATGGCGTCGCCAGCAACTCAGCTTGTCAAATTTCTTAGAATTTTTTTTAGAAATGCAACTGCAGCAAGTAAATCACTATCCTCATTCATATTTTAAGACACTACAAATTATATCCAGCTACAAAAAAAGCCTGAAAAGCCTGCAGATAGAACGAAAGTACAGAGAGTCGTTGCTATAGAAACGATACACCGTCTCGTCTAGTCGCATTGGTGTAAACCGGCAGGTTTCAGAACGTTGCAGCCTGGCGCGTTGCAAGTAGTTGCAAGTTTCAGCTCGTGAACTCGTCGTGAATCTTTGGTCTGAATTGGGCTTAAGGGTACATAAGTTCAAACCGGCTGTGTTAGGAACAGTATTAGTTTGGTTCATTTAGTGAGATGAGAACAAAGGTACCCAAACTTTCGTAACCACACTGATGTGCAATAACATGAACTGCAGTGCAGTTCATTAGGAGTGAGAACATTTTCTAAACCAAAAATAGAAAATTACCCCAAATACAAGTTGTATTGCCAACAGTTCCTCATGTTTAAAAGCCTAGAATAACAAAATGAGGTGAGGGCAATCTGATGCTGATATTCTCTGGTCGTTCTCTGGTGCGGGCATCAGAGAAAGCAAATTACAGCAGTGTGTGTGTGTGTGTGTGTGTGTGTAGCACATGGACCCGGGCTGCTGGAGGAGATTATTCATAACTTGGACTACTGTGATGTCCTGGTGTTGGGGGAGGAGCTGAGGCCGGAGCAGGAGTCCCTCCAACTGCAGCGCAGCACCCTGCTCGGAAAACACCTCGACGCCACTAACTCCACCTCTGGCATGTCCATATATGGTAGGTTACTATGGCAACCACACCAAAGCTACATGCGGTGTGTTCTTAGCCAGTTGGTTACCATGATAACAACACTTAGTCCACTGCTCTCCCTTTGACACGTCCATAGATTCAGTTTAACTTTCTGCATGTCTAAAAGTTACAAGCCTCTGTTATTTCTATCTCCCAACTTCCCTCTCACCTTTCTCTACATGCAACAATTATGACAACCCTCTGCTGTCTCTGCCTCTCGCCACAGGTGTGGACTCCATGTCTAACTATGAACAGGTGATCCGACAGGTGCGTTACTATAACTGGCGGCCTGGACAACTAACAGAGAGAAGGTTTCGCCTCACCTGCTCGGAGCTCAACGGACGCTACACCAGCAATGAGTTCAACCTGGAGGTCAGTGTGAACTCCAGCTTGACTGATGGAGATAATTTTTATATGTATCACTATATGATACAGGTTTTTAGAGTGAATTTGTTACATTTTTTTCATTCAGTATCTTTACCTATCAATAACCATTCTAGTAGCAATCAGTTCTAGGATAAATGTGTGACAATGACAGTTAGAGCTAAAACAATGAATCGACTGATCTATTAGTTGATTACAGAGAATTAATTTGCAACTATTTTGATTATCAATGTAATCATTTCAGTCTTTATTCAAGCAAAAACACCAAACATTCACTGGTTCGGGCTGCCAAAATGTGAGGATGTGCTGCTCTTCTTTACCTTCGGGTTTTCACTGTTGCTCGAAAAACAAGCAATTTGAAGACGTCACACCTAGGGCTCTGGAAAATTTTATAGACACAACATCTTACAGATTCATCGAAAGAAATCTGCAAATGAATGGATAAGGACAATAATCGTTTAGCCCTGCTGACAGTGAGATTGTTAAAATGGATATTTTAAGGCCATATGAAAGTTTTTTTTTATTTCATTCGAGGCCTAGAGCAACATCATTCAGTTTAGTCAGCTTACATAACATATGGGTGGAAATAAATGGCAGATCCAACACACCCACTCGTGCATTAAGAGACATGCTTCAAGCACTCCTAAAAGGAGTGAGTCTAACAAAAGGTCCCTAGGGCTGACAAGCAGCTAAAATAATAGATAACGTTGTACATATTTGCAAAAATGCAAGTATTTTGCACTTGTGATAGTCAGCAATAGTAACAGAAAGTTGTCGCTAGAGACAATGCTGCTTCTTACAACCAAGTGGACCAAAGTGCCTGAACTGGCAAAGTAACTGAGCTGACTCAGCTCAGGTGTCTGGCAACACTTTCACTTTGAGAGCAAATTTAAAATTGAACGGCAGCAGGCATTCCAGTAGCATCACTTTCACCCTCAGTGGCAAAACGTCTTTTGGAAAATAGCAACTGAAACATGACAAATTCCATGTATACCAAAAAAATTAAAAAATGCAGAAAAACCTTCAACTGAACTCAAAACGCAATTCCACACTGTCTGGTAATCTGGTCATTAACAACCATGTTAATGTGAACCTTCCAGTTAAAAGGTGCACTTTAAGTCCTGCATCACTCCATCAAAACTCAAACACATGTCCTTTAGATTTGAAGTACACCTTCAGCAGCAGCTAGACACACAGACACAGCCTGGTTCAACATATCAAAAGAAGGCACACTGCAACATTGAACACTTCAGAGTCTCCTAAAGAGACCTCAAACTGTGCTGCAGTGAATCAGGCAACTCTGGCAGGCAGGAACATTCACACACACTCCATCTGTAATAGGTACTTGATGATAAATGCCAAAATCAGCTCAATGTGTCAGCTAGCCGCTGTTTGTTGCTGTCCCTGGTCTGCTTGACTTATTTATACATTCTCTGGTGTTTACTTTGGGGGAACAAAATATTTCACTAGACACAGTTTGAACCTTACTGTATTGAGCTGACCCTGTCCCCCAAAAGGCATAGCTACATTCAGGCGTCTCTCTAAAATCTTTATGTCTTTATATTATCTTTATGAGTCAAGTTTAGGCGTACAGGTGGGAGACATTAAGAATGTAAAATCATACTTCATCTGTTCCCAACCAGGTGAGCGTACTGCACAGTTCGGAAGCTGGGGAACATGTCAATCACATGGTAGCCCCACCTCAGTACATGCAGGTGGTCCACCATCCATCCATGATTCATGACCTGTACCCCAGCCACAGCTCAGGTAAGAAAACACACACTAGCTTAGCGTGTTCAATATCTTTAATTCCTTCGTAAAAAAAAATGTTTGATGTATTAGATTCATTTTGCCTTCCTTATTTTATTTGTCCTATTCTTATCCTGGCATATTAATATCACATGGATAATGTTGTATTAAACATTAAAAGTCTTCACTTATATGAACAGAGGTAAACGTGAACAAGTGTTTTATAACAGAGCTACGACCAAATAATAATTCAAACAGGAAAAAAGGTTCAACCTCAAACTAACCATAGGACAGAAGGGAATATAGCCTAACTTTTCGTAGGTGGAAACCGTTCAAATGGTACAAAAGGTATCCCAAATGATCACAACCCGCCCCAAAACAAATTTTTCCTGCCCCATTAAATAAAAAGTAACCCAAATGGGCGGAAAACTGCCCTATCTGCTTCCCTCTGTGAGAATGAGCATGTATTTCTAAGTCCACTCGTGCTCAGAGACACCCTTTTCACCGTCAGCCTTTCTTTTCTTTGCGCAGACTAGTTCTGAGGGTGCCATTTTTAACCTGAGCTCCTACCGCTGGCAGCAAAGTTGCTAACTGCAGCTACTAGCGGCTTAAAGATGACAGGTGCTGTGATGATGTGATATGAGAGTGATGTGTCACTCGGCAGCATCATTTTGTTCCAGGTCTGTTCCAGCTTCTTCCGATCCAGACTGGAGTCTGCCTATTTAATATGTGGGATCTAAAACACCAACATAAAAGTCTGGTTTTGGTGTTTGAATTTACTGTAGTCACAACTCGTTATGTTTCGAGTAAGACTCATGACTCATGCTTTTTCTTGACTGAAAAAACTCACTTTTTCTGATACTACACCCACTATCACTACAGCTCAGTTTACACCAAGGCTCTGGGGATTGTCAAATGGCATTCTGGGAAATGCAATAGATGTCCAACCAAAGTAAAAGCACTGTATACAAGGCGGGTTGAGAGAAAGCAAGCGCACAAAACAGCATTAATAATGTGAAATTAGTGATGTATAAGGACTATCTGAAGAGGGAGTTTGCTTTTAAAGATGACTTGACAAAACACTGACGGGCGCTTGGGAACCCTCACAGACAGAGGGAGTGCCGAGGATCAGACCTGGGAGCTTCTTGCGAACTGCCGAGCCAGTGAAGAGTTTTTATGTCAGCTGTCCATTCAGGGGTAAACATGGCTAGGTCCAAGGGAACGCTCGGTTTCGCTTTCTAGTTTGTTTATCGTTGTATTCATCAGACTGCTGCTCTCACACAGAGGTCCTCGGTGAGAGAGAGCAGTGTAAACTCTCTTCCTCTCAAATGATGCACCAGGCTTATTCCTCTGTGCATATGAGTGATCTGAAGTAAAGAGAACATGGTGAGGAGGAGAGACATTGGTCTTAATCTACCACACCAGGTTTAATTATTCATCAGACTCTAATGGATTCTACTTAGAGTCCTGGAGAGTTCAGTGGCCAATGCTGTTAACAGCCCAGAGAGTTGGAGCATGTATGTGTGTGTCTGTGTGTGTGTGTGTGTGTGTGTGTGTGTGTGTGTGTGTGTGTGTGTGTGTGTGAGAGAGAGAGAGAGAGAGAGAGAGAGAGAAGGAGGTCAGGGGAGCAGAGAGTGTGGTGGTTGGTTGGAAATCAGGAATAAAAAATAATAAAAATCTATAAAAATAAAAGAGATTTCCAGTTGTTGTTTCAGCAATGACGTGTTTTTAGCACATGTGGATGTTTCAGATGATGATGCTGTATGTAGAGTACAAAGTGGAAGGAGAACATCAGGGTGTGTGTGTGTGTGTGTGTGTGTGTGTGAACACATGCAAACACACACCCAAGTTACTCTGAGGGGCTGCATATGAAGCTTCACTGCAAGGAAGATCAAAGGCTGTGGATTTAGTGTGAAAATCTAGGGAACTAGACTGAATCAAATGATCATCTGAAGAGTCCTCTGTGAGTCTCACTCTCGTTAAACACACACACGCACACACACACACACACACACACACACACACCAGCCGGGACTAGTGGAGAGAGGGCAGGCACAGAAAAGTCGTGTTATCTCAGTAGGCTGGAGATCAGAGCAGAAGAAATAAACATTTTAGATCAAGAGAAATCCCTCAACGTGTGTTGTGGTTATGCTACTAAATAGGGCTTATGATACATCTTTGCAGCCGTGTACTGCACTGAGACCTAAATTTAATGTGTTTAAGTTTCTTGAAAATATTTGAAACAATCTGTAGCTTACACATGGCTCAGTTAAATCCCTCCTGCTATTTCAGCTCTTGCTCGTCTGAATTCAATCCAGCAGGTCTTGGACACAAATTCAACTAAAAGTAAAATATTAATGTTGTCAAACATAATGTCTTGGATTCATATGTTACAAACATTTAACCCAAAAGACCTTAATGAGAAATTATGTCACAGTGTGATGCTAAGACTAGCATTTAGTTCAAAGCACTGTTGTGACTGACATTAAAAGTTTTTCACTAGTCTCATATGCTGAAAAAGGCTTCCGTGTTTTTTGGGCCTATAGAGCATGCACACTAGAGTCTCTCGCTGGCCGAGGCGGTTGTGAGCATGCGCATTAGAGACTTCCTCTGGCCGAGCTGGCTGACTTCAGGTTGGTGAATGGCACAAAAAAAAAATGATACGGATCTTTAAGACTTTCCAGATTTTATTGGACTGAATGGATCAAATTCTGATCATACAAAGAGTCATTTTGGGTTTTTTGGGCCAGTGTGCATCACATGATTCTACTATACAGAGTGTGGCCACTATGCCAAAATCGCCTCACAGCCCAGAACTGTTCCTGGGGACAGGTATAATGTACCATGTTCACCATCTTAGTTTTGTGTGTTAGCACAACATTTGCTAATTAGTACTAAACACAAAGTACAGCTGAAGCTGATGGCAATATCATAAATAATTTACATAAAGTTATTACAGTTCATCCTGGGGGGCCATGAATGTCTGAACAAAATTTCATGGCCATCCAACAGTTGTTGAGACATTTCAGTCTGGACCAAAGTGGTGGACAGACTAACAGACTGACATTGCTGTCCCTCAAGCCATGCCACAAGCATGGCTAAAAAAGAGATGTTGATTAGTGTAGGCATAAAAATGCAGTTAAAACAGGCCAATATTGCCAAAAAATGACATTATAAGAAAATCAATAGACTGTCACAATAATTAAAGATCACAATCATCAGCCATCACCCATCTTATTTAAAGGTTAAAAAGGCCTCTTGTACAATAACATGACAAAGGGAAAAAAATCAATAGGCTATCACAAAAGGCATTCAACACCCAAGGGACCAGATAACCATAAAAACAGTAAAAGACGAAGCCTCAGCTACAACAACATGAGAAAAACAAGAGCCTGACCCAAAATACATAGCATTACTTGGGCTTGGAAAGCCTGTGTTATAACGGGGGGGGGTGTGGAGCCTGAAAGACGTGGGCAGGGATGGTCTAAGATGGAAAGATGTTATTGAGCTTCATTATGGGATGTGTAGGATGCAGAGTTTTTTGAGCTTGCTCCTTTTCATAGACTATAATTCAGGATATATCGGACCTTTTATCTGCCTGCGCATACCCCAACTGCTTTATGGTTCATGTTGGTGCATACTAAATTACTGGAGTACCTCTTTAAATGTTGTAAAAATATGTAAAATAATTCTTACCTGGTGAAGGTCTTCTGACCAAAATGTTGTTAAAAAATAAAGTGAATACAAGTGGACGACAGTGAGTGGGACTACTGGTTCTATGTCATTTAACTAATTTAAAAAAGATTTATATTCTTTTTAGCATATGGAGTGACTAATTGCATTGCTTTTTTTTTTCAAAATCGGTCTATCCCATTTCTCTCACCCCTCACCCTTCTCTGGTCTTGTTCTCAGGTGTGCCAAGTGCTGCCACCGTGGTAATTGTGATGTGTATCGCTGCTCTGGTGGTGGTTGTGGTGCTGGGCATCTATCGCATCCACCTGACCCACCAGCAGGAGGTCAAGCTGGCAGAGACAGCTAAAGAGGTGGACGTGACCTGGGACGACTCGGCTCTGACGATCACGGTCAACCCGATGGAGGTAGGAGGATGGAAGGATGCTGTCAGGGAATATGGGGATGAATAAAATGGACAAGGTATTAGTGACTGGAATATCTACAAGAGAAAAAGAGATACACTCATGCTCTGCTTTTACATTAGGAATTAAAGGACAAATTATTATGATTTCTTGCTTTTAGAACTAATTTCTGATCATTTTAGTTTCTGAAACTCTGTGAATATCTCTCACCACAGAACCTGGAGGAGCCCCAGGCTGCTGAGGAGGAGGCCAGTGAGGAGGAGGAGGAGGAGGAGGAAGAGGAGGAGGAAGATGACGAGGAGGAGGAGGATGACATCACCAGCGCTGAATCAGACGACAGCGAGGAGGAAGTGGACGTCCAGCTACCCAGGATGCCACGCCAGAGCAAGAAGGGCCAAAACTGGGACAAAACAACAATATCTTATTGAAACACACATTCACAGTCACTCACACACACACATTCAACACGTCCATACTGAAACCTCAAATCAGATGGTTGAAACAAAAAGACTTTATGTGATGTTGATGCTCCAAAAAAATGAGGTAATATCTCCCCCTACTGGAAGACTACGCTGAAACACCCACACCAACACACAGTGCAATGATCTAACCTTAGCCTTGTCAGAAAACCTCCCATTTCATACAGCTGATAGGAAATAATATGACACTAAAACTGCTCATCAATCAAATGACCTTCATCCTTCTTAAAGGGGACAGCTCGCCAAATTTAGGTCATCTCGTGAGAGCTGCTTTTTTTCCTCGAATGATCTCTCTCCCACTACAGTCCACACCACAACTGTGATCTTTAGTGAAATAAAGTTGTTTGAATCCCATTTTGTCAATTACCCTGCACCACATATTCAGTTGGATGTGTCGAATTCCACAGTGAGATTTCTGATGTCCCATGAAAATGCAAAACAGTCTTTATTTAAGAAAACTGAGTTGCAAAAGTAAAAGAATCTGACTATTTTTGGTTTGTATACTCCATGTTATTTATCAGTCTTTATTCTAGCCGACGTGGCAAAGCCAGGTGATTTTACAGAAATAGCATATTTTCAATGGTACTCAAAAACAAAAAAAAAGATTATCTGTGTGTAGTCAACTAGATGAGGGGTCTGAGTTCTGGGTTTTTGGGAAAAACAGAGGAGTCTCCTTGTAAATTTTTATACGCTCCTTTCTTGTAAATATTGAGTATAGTAGGTGACCCCCTGCCGTCCCCCCCCCACTCCCTAACACCACATTCTCCACCCAGAAACCCTCCTCTTCACCTGTACACAACACACATGCCACCTCTCCATATGTATGTACACACCCTGAACCCTTAGCCTGCAGGAGTCTTTACTGAACTCACCCCTTGGTCCTCTGTGTGTGTTTCTAGCTCAGTGTTCAGATCATTCCAGCTGACTGCGAGTTGGGTTCGTTAGGATGGATGTGCCACTGCCTTCATAGTGACTGAGTCAGTTAAAGCAGCACTAGGTGAGATGTTCGTGTAAAGAAGCGTCAGCCTTGTAAATCTAAATCACACAGCAGGGATGCAGTAGAGAAGAGAGTCCCCTCGCTACTCATGTACAGACCACAAGACTTGTCCAAATGAAATTTTAGTCTCAGGTGTGGTCACAGCAGCGAGGTCCTAAGCAACGAGTACTCTTTGAAAGCAGGCTACACTATTAATTCCATCATCTATTCATACTAGGCATTAATGCTGCATTGCAGAGACGTTGACAAGTGAGAAATTCCAACTTTCTACAAGGAAAAGTGCATTGGAACTGGCCCCACATGTTGGAAGTTCAAGTAGGAAACTCAATAGATGCAAATGTCTGCTGTCAGCATTAGATATTGACATTGGTCATTGATAGAGCCAGACTGACCAATACTGGATTTTTGAGACCAATATCATTATTTGACTTTAAAAAATGTGATAATTATATACACATTTGTTATATATTTGTTTTTGGGTTTTTTTACATAAAATCACAGCGTAACATTTTTCACAACAATCATTTAAATATGTTTATTAAACAATTATGACCAAATATGTTAGAATATAACTTCTAACACTAACAACAAATACAACAGAACATTTTAAACAGTACACTTCACTGGAATTATGACTATAAACAACAACAAATACAACAAAAAAATATAAAAGTTGAGGTAAGAAAAATAAGGCTTAAATGTGTAAAAATGCAGCCTATTTATTTTTTACTATTAAAAATTATATAGAGAGCTAACATTAAATGAAGTATGTGTAGTGTGGGAAAGCCTGTATTATTAACGTTAACGCTGCACTACTCAATATTTTATGTTAACAATGGATCAAATGACTATATGTAAAATGAAAGGTGTCACTCGTAGTGATGAACCCACAGAGGATTAGCAGGTGACTCTGTAGTTCCCTCTACTCTACAGAGCATTTTAATGTCTTTCAGCTCATTGTTTTGGTCTTACAACTCGCAACTTTAAAGCCTCAGTGCTCTTATCAGGCTCATTTCCAGCAGCAGGCAGCTGTTTTCAGTGAAAAAGCCCAGATAAACCCAGTGTACTCTACCTGCTCAGCACCAAACAGCAGACAGACAAAGTTAGCGGCTGGCTGCTGAACATTTAGGAGCATGCAGGAGCATTTAGCAGCTAAAGAGCTGAATGTTTTCTTCAGGAGTTGTTGAAAAATAGAGCTAAAAGAGGAGTGAATATTAGACAGGTGGAAAGATACACAACTCCAAATGAATGCTAATGTTGCTCCGTGTCTGCTAGACGTGTAAATAGTCAACGGTTTGCTAACACGTTCACCACATCAACTGTATATTGTGATATCTTTGGCATTTCTTTACTTATTCAAATACCGATATATTTGTGATAAGCTAAAATTGTCCGATAACAGCGGCCCAGCCGACACATCAGTCACGCTCTAGTGATCATCAACACCATAGCATGCAAATGTCAAAGCTGCTCAGCATTACTTTTATGTCCATAATCTCCTAAAGTATGCTTTTTGTCATTTTTAATAATCTAGAGTGCAAGTAGCTAGCTAATGCTGCCAAATATCACTCACACAAAATTAGCTGTCCCATGTGGAAAAATACTAGGCAAAGAAAACTTACCTTTCCTGCACAGAGACTGCAATTACACTTTACCTTCTACCTTTGAATGAAATGCAGCATTAATGAAAGAAATTAAGGTCTAATTAAGGGGTGGTGTTACATTACATAAATCCCACCTCATTTGGCACTTGGGGCCACAGAATTGTGAAGTTGCCTGGTGCAACTTTAAGACAAAAGGACAGAGAGGCGAACGCATTTGGCAGTGTCACATTTGATGTAATCAGAAAACCCACTCGAAGGTTTCTTCACCTTGAAGTGAAAGGGCATTAATCTCTGGCTGTGGCCATCCTTAATCTAGTCTGTCTGTAATGTTTGATAGTAAAGAATCCACAAACAAGAGAAAGTTTTGTTACATGTGACGTGTAGTGGCTGATATTAATTACAGTCCGCCCCAGATAAATCAAGGTTTGGTTAAAGTCACATACACTGGAAAGTTTCCTCCTCTAACCTAGTGAGCCTTTGACAGCCGTCTTGTGGGTGTAGCTGGGAGAACCTACTGTATGTGTATACTGTAGCTCTATGTTCATGTAAAGATCTCATATGTTGTTTAAGAGTTTTCCTCATCTACTGTGACACCTAGTCTTGTGACGTCACCTCCCTCCTTGCACCACCCTTACCCCCCTGGAACCTTTGGTGGATTTTGCATCGGCCTGAGCCCTAATGTTGTCCTGACGTTTGTTTTAGAAGAGGAGGACGGTGAAATTAACATGGAAACCTTGTATAATGTGTAAAAGTAAAAAAAATTTTTTTTAGTTTTCTTTTTTTTTGCTCTGGACTCTTTGGTCTATTTTCCTTTGGAATGGTCACTACAGCACTTTCTGTAAATTGGCCAATAAAAACTTGATTTGGAATCTAGCTGTGGGTCTCGTATTTGTGCGATGGTGGTTGTGTGTGTGTTTCTGCTGTGAGAGGCTTGAAATTTTCTTTCAGCCAGTATTACATTATTCATGCGACTAATATTCAATCTTTAGTCCATTGTCTCATTATAAAAGTGTAGAATCTTATTATAAAAGTGGAAAAGCTGCAATCAGTGTGGAAAACGTGTGCAATCTGATTCCAGTTATTTAAGCAGAAATCCCAGTTATGTTTTGCACATTAGTGAAGTTAAAAATTCAGAATATTATGGCAAAAATATTGTCTTTAAACTTGCTTAAGTTAAAATCATACTTCACCATTAACAATTTTTTTTACACAGTCTATTTACAACAGTATTTGATCTAACTCAAAGCCACAGGCAATTTTTGAAAATTTCTCTAAGGACATTAATTTAATTGAGTTCAATCATCCATCCACTCTCTAAACTACTTATCCTCTTCAGGGGAAGGTGCAGCACTGATCCCCACTGGATTACTGTTTATTATTTTATTAAAGACAGTACTGTATCAAATAGGGCGTACAAGCATGGTAAAGCCAGCCAACATGAGAACGTTGTACAAAATAGCATTAATAGTATGTTTCCTCTGCCCTTCCATACAGTAGTCCTACAGTGTTGTTTATTTTTGGTTGTGTCTACAGTTATATGACTAGTCATGATGTTATAAAAGCCATGCACGCACTGTCAGGCTGGGGGTTGGTTATTGTTAGTATTACCGTTTCTATCCTAAGGTAAATCATGGAGCCACAGCAGGGGGCCCCTCAGGAGAGATGGGGCCCTATGAGCAAATCAAAGAAACAGTTTGCTTTGTTGAGTCTGCTCAACACTGTCTTCTATATATTTTACGGCATAATAAGAGCACAGGCAAAGCTGCAGGCCGAGGTAAGTAAAAACATATTATTAGACATGTTTTGGTTGCCTCTTTTTCTGTGTGAGAAAGAATAGAAACTGGAGTTTGGTGTCTGTGCTGCCTATTTGCGGCAGGTAAACTGCTCTGTCTATTCTCAGCATACAGACTGTTGTTGATGTGATTAATATTTTATTGTCCAAATGTCAAATAGAACCTACCGTGTGCATGCTGCCTTTGGTTTGTGGCCTTTTTAAACTGTTCAATGAGCAGTTTGGAAACCTGAACTGATCTATAGGACCGTGTGCTCTCCATGGTGCTGAAGTGCTGCTCAGCACCACAGACAGCGACACTCCAAGTTGGTCACACTCTAGTCCGCAAATAATAATACCACAGTGATTGTTTGGGTCGGATTTTTCTTCATTTGCTTGTCGAGATGGTGCTGGTCCATTTGGGCTACAGTGTCTATTCTAGATGAGGAACTCTAGGAAGCTATATTTTTTTAAAAACTTTATTTTCAAAACAATAAGCTTTTATGGATTTTTATGACAGATTAGGAACAATATTTGCAAAATATGTGTGTGTGTATGTTTATTTTGCAAACTGACTGATACATTACCGCAGCGGTAGTCCGACCGTTACTACAAACCCATATACTCGACACGGTTGCTGCTGATACCAGCTCTCGTACATACTCGCTTGCCCTTGACACTTGCACCCATTGTGCAGCCCATAATACCAAAGAGACCATTTTGGGGGCTGCGCCTGATTCGTTCATGTTCCAGAGTCAGAGAGTAGACTCCATTCTACCATTTCTGCTGCCTGCGGAGTTCGTCGAGACTCCCTGCTGCAGTTTGGTTGATAGTTAGACTACTGTTACTGCCTGTTAATGTTAATTATTGTTTAGCATTTTGATTTAACTTACCAGGGTCCTTGCAGTTGGAGTTTGTTTCTTTATTTATAATTATTAATTAACTATCTACTTCATATATATATATTTAATTAAGTTAATGTTAAATGTATTTTTATGTATTCTGTAGTTTACAAGTTTCTAGTCATTTCTGGACAGTAAAATACTACTTACTGGAGCCACATACCAAAGATTGCCATGATCAATAGAATGTCTCCATCTAGTGGATATCGGCTATACATACCATTATTTTCAAGCCTGTGATAAATTCTGTTCATGTTTTACAGTCACACCTCAGCGCCCTGGGTCTTCACACTTTTCACACTTTGTCATGACACAGAGGTTTAATGATTTAATTTATGATTTAAGCTTTGAGCCAATTAGGGATTAGCATGATTTTTGAGAACCTAGCATTACTGAAAACCACACTAGCCTTTCTAAAATCAGTGTAAATGATGACCCGAGAGGCTTACTGCTTGCAAAAACTGGCGGCAACATACCAAGTCAATATAAAATAATTCAAATATTCACGAAAAACTTTTTATTTTCCTGGGTAGAGAGCAGAGCAGGGGAAGCCCCAGGCACTGTCACCTTCACGTTCGACTCACAAAAACAAACAAAAATAGACTTTAGATTCTGGGGGGGAAAAAGCCTTCACTCCATCAAACTACTCCAGTGTAGACTGCAGCATAACTATAAATATATGCGATTATCCACTCATTTAATTATCATTTCCTTATTTATTTTACCCAGTTCTAAAGACAGGCGAGCCACAAGAAAGATGGACATGTTGCTTCTTTCTTGTCATTGTTGCTTAGATGATGGCAGACAGTGTCAAAACTGCAAGGTTATGACGTCCCATCAATCACAGAAGCATCCTGCAGGTGGAAGTTGAAGCAGCAGTATATAACTAAGTCCAACTTGCCTGAAACAGAAATAGAGCACATTAATTCCCGTATGCATTATTTATTTTTTCTTTACACTCCAAGTCAATGAGAATGATGTTAAAGCCTTAATCGTAACCTTGACCAAAAGCAACAGTGATGAAAGAGAAACAAATGCAATGTGAGGATTTAGGCTGTTTGATTTGTACACACACGGGCAGATCCAAACCTCATGCAAATGTATTTGGAAAAAGGGGAGTGTGAGATGTGAGCATGAAAGTAAAAGCAAAGGCAGTGAGCCAGAGATGGAAGCAGAGCCGCTTTCCCACAACAAAATACAACCAGCCGTGTGATATTTGAAAGTAATAGCAGATGGTCACACAGTGGTGGCTGGTGTGCAAAGGATTTGAAAAGTTCAACCATGTGAGCCTGTGCACACTGGAGAATATGAAGCCAATGCAGCAAACCATGGACTTTAAGCCTGCCAGTGTCCTGAAGCATGACACCAATGCTGAGCAGAGGGGACAGTTTCATTGGTTTGGATTATTATTAACATTTGACTAAAAAATGTGTGTTCCAGTACAAATGGTCTGTGAGCATTTCAATCAGAATTCCACACAAAGACAGCTCACATGGCAAAGAGACAGGGTGGGACTCACCTTCAGGCTGTGGGCAAACTGCAGACAAGCAGCGGTATGGATTAACTGTACAAAGTCGGGCCACTGAAGGCTTCAGGTCTTTTCATAAGGGCGAGTTCTCTGCACATGTATGGCATTAGATTTGGGGTATTTTGAACACAGTAAAATATTTTTTGCTAGTACATACACTATATTTTGTAGAAATATTATCATGCAAAGAATAATTAAATTTGAGCAAACAAAAATCCCTACTTTATATGTGCTAGCCATTATCTGCACAATAATAACCTCTCTCATGCAGTTTTACTTCTCTCAACATGTGTTTAGGTTGTTGTTTTGTTTTGTTTTTTGTTTTTTAAAAGGAACTACATTAATGACTAGAACATCGGCAAATATCAAGTTAGCCAACTAGCTTAGCTAGCTATTGCCTACCAAGTCAGCTAGACTGCAAGCTAATGCAGTACAGACTAATGGAATTTTATAAAGGTCCGTAAAACTAGAAATGTAACCAAAACTGTATAAACTACTTGTGTGTGGCTCTCAGTGCTTCCCTACTTTCCCAGAAACCCCAGAGAGGCAGCACCCTTCCCGATAACTGGAAGAAAGCAGCGTGTCAGGCACAAGCGGTAAAAAAGTGTCTCACTCACCACATATGCTTCCTAAGAAGATGGGTCCTGTCAGCTGTCCAGGAAAACAGGAGGAAACTGTTTGGAACACTTTGGAAATACACCATCATATTTGGCTTGGGACGAACATAAACCAACACTTCACACGAAACAACAGTTAAGAACTGAGAATACTCTTCCAAGTAAATACCTGACCACTTAGTATAAACCTCCTAAATGTCACAATTTATTGCCAAAACCTTTCCAACTCACCTACGGGGCATGTACTGCTGCCTTGCTTGCAAAACATTTTGGGCAATAAAACTTCTCTGTCCTCAAATGACATTTTACTGATACTTCTCTAAGATTCACTACGTCTGTCTTTTGAAACCATTGTTGTGTAATCATGGTAACTGTGACAAAATATCTTCTCTTCTGCAGAAGCATAAGGATGAAGCTGTGGCAGGTCGAGTAGCTGACACATTAGAGACCACATTGATTTGACAGATGAAGTGATAATGACTGAAGTAGTTTGAGATGGCCTGGATGAAACAGTAGCTGACAAAACAACTCAGGGTCCACTCACTCGCTTGTTCTGCAGCTTTCAACCATATCACTGCCTGCTGCGGCCAAAAACGATGCTATCAGAGCGGAGACAGTGAACCAAAACAGCAAAGTTGCGGGCCGGAAAACCAAAACAATGAGCTAAAAGGTGCTAAAATGCTGCGCTGAGCTGAGGGGAACTGAAGAGTCGGGTGATAACTCTCTGCGGGTTTATCACTTTGAGTAACCCCATTCACATTATATGTAGTCATGTGATAAATTGTTACTATAAAAACTGCTAAGCATAACTTTCAAGTCAACATGGACGAGAAGTACTAGAGGTGCTCACAATCATGGGAAATTTTAAGGTTTTTATATTTCCATGTCAATTTCCATTTCCACCTGAGCAAACTCAATTTGCTGATGAAGACTGTGTGATATGGTCGAAAGCTCCAGAACAAGCAAGTAAGTGAGCCTTTAATGAAGATCGTCTTGTCAACTACTTCGAGAATGTCTCTTCTCCCTCCTCTACAGCAGAGTATTCACAGCTTTCAGACACTCTAAGTCCCTTTCATAATCACCCCATAAACAAACCCTCTTACTGACGTGGGATTACACGTCTGGTTTATACCGTCAAACAATTACAGTTCCTCACACTCCAGTGGCCAGCAGCGCCACACCACTTCACTGTCAAGGACACACTAATTCATTTTGTTCTGAATATGAGGCCACCATCAGAGTAGTGTCTGGAAAATGAGTTTTCCACTCAAAAAAAATGAAGTGAACCAACTTTAAAACTAGCCAGGTCAACTCACAAGACTTTATTGATAAATTAAAGGGGAACACCACCTATTTTACACTTTCAGGTCAGCTTACTCATCATGGAGTTGTGGCTCTGAAGGAGCTGTGTCAAGTCTGAGAAAATAACCCTGATGATGTCATAGTGATGTCAGGGTTATCTCGGCTTGGGCTTGGAAACTACAGATGTATAAAAGGAAGCCAATATTATAAACTGGGGCATAGAGTTTGAAATAAGTGGGCAATTATCAGGTAGGAGGGTCCAATAAAAAGATACTATTGGTCGCATCATGGGAAATGTAGGATCTGAAGTTTTTGTAGCTTACCAGGGACTAGAGGTTAGGATCTCTTGGCCTCAGCTTCTTCAATTTTGACTTGAGTTGAAATGATTAGTAAACTACTCAATTAGCCAGTCGACAGATAATTAAATAAACACAAATCTGGTAAATAATTAGACGTTTAAGTCTTTTATCAAGTAAAAACCACAAACACTCTCTGGTTCCAGCTTCTTCCAGTGTGAGGATTTAGGTTTTGGACTGTTAGTTGGACAAAACAAGGCATTTAAAACAATTTCATAGACTAAACACGTACTCAATTAATCATGAAGGTAATTTGCACATTAACTGACCATTCTTTTTTAAAAGTCTGTCTTTTGTGATTCCCCCAACTGTATTGAAGTGGAAAATCCCTTTAAAAACTCCCCTTCCATAGAGGTTTGAGTCTCTTTCTCACTCAGTGTAACTTAAGCTGTAGTGTTGTAGTAACTGTAGATGACCAAAAGGTGGCAGCAGGAATGTAGCAAATAATGAGTCCATCTCGATCAGTTGATCAATCTTGAGTCAAGGCCACACATGTGGTCATTTGATTTGCAGATCGGGGTGCAGGGGGACCAACAGATTGTGTATGTTATACATTTTTAATGAATCAAAAATAGGTTTCAAAACTATCATTTCTATGGAGCTCCCATTGTGTTGTTCAATCACGTATGCCAAACCAAAACTGACACGACAGCTTGCACAACCTCATGTTGTTGCATTGTGACTTATCACCACCACCCATCAGGATCCAGTGCACAAGAGGCTTTTCTATTAACATCTGGGAGTGCTCACGTTGAAAAACAGACATACTGTTCTTTTCATTGCAATAAAGCCATCAAAAACAGGATAACGGTACTAAAGGTCATGAACACCAAATCCTGCCTGTTATTGGCTGGTTGTATATTTACATAAGGTGTAGTGGGCACAATGCTAAGGAAACAGAACAGGCCAGTGGGCACTGATGACATTGTACGCTGCAAGCTGACGTCACACAGAGTGTGTGCGTAGATATGGAGGATTAAAGAAAAAAACGTTGCTGTGTGTGTTGCTCTGACGAGATTATGAGGTCATCCTCTCAGCCAAGTGGTTTGCTGAAACTGCCAGTGTGTGTGTGCACACACACATACAAAACCACAACATTTAAATACACGAATTTCAGACACATGAGAGTCAGTTGTATTGCCTCTAGGCTGTGGCCAGTAATTAACCTGGGTGTGGGTGTGGGTGTGGGTGTGTGTGTGTGTGTGT
>LKNJ01002631.1:0-111081 GCA_002120245.1 Maccullochella peelii
TTAATTTCAGCTTTCAGCATTCCCACGCATTTTCTGCAGGACATGCATTTTTTCTAGTTTTTTTATCTGTACAGTGGATGCGTTTCTTTCGAGTGCCTTTTGTGGGGAAAGAAGCCTAATCAACTTCCTGTTCTTAAAAACAACTGTGTGTTTATCCTGTGAATATTAAAATCTAAACTGTAAGGTGGCCGGAAACATGTTGGTATTACGTTACGCAACCTGTAAATAATTTATTTGAAACCAAACCCTGACAAAGTTGACTGTTCGATGTTGTTTTGACTCTGGGATTATTATAGCACAAGAATAAATGCCTCAGACATTAATATAGATTTGCCTTGTTAGAGGTGCGCTGCTCTTTGTACCATTAAACTGTGGTAATGTTAGGTAACAGAAAGTAATGGGTCATAGCCACAATATGAACAGATTGATGTAATGCTGTGTGTTACCACTAGATGGCAGCCTTAGTGTGTGGAGAAGGGAGAGTAGTTTTTATTTTATTTTCATGCCACTTTATACTTCTGCTCCACAACATTTCAGAGGGAAATCATGTACTTTTTACTTCGCTACAGTTATTTCATAACTTTTGTTATTTACTTTGAAAATCAAGATTTATGCAAACAAAACATATGGAGAGCACATCATGCTTTGTTATAGATTAAACTACCCAACATATACGGTACAGCTGAAATGATAAGTTGATAAACTATTGTATTGATGACTATTTTATTGATTTAACTATTTTGATCATTCATTTGTCATTTTCTCGTGGTTTTTATGGTTCTAGCTTATCAAATGTGAGGATTTGCTGCTTGTCCTTTTAATTATTTCAATAATTTAGAGTTTTTGGGGGGCTTTTTCAAGATTGTTCTGCCTTGAGTACTTTTAATACTTTATTTACATTTTTCTAATTATACTTACATACTTTTAATACTTTATTTACATTTTTCTAATTATACTTACATACTTTTACTTAAGTAACATTTTCAATGCAGGACTTTTACCTGTACCTGAATATTTTTGCAGTGTGGTCTTTTACTTACATAAAGGATATGAACACTTCCTCCATCACTGGGTTTAGGTGTTAAAATTGTGACCTATTCCTTCTATCATCAGTTTTCAGTGCAAGTTATCACATGTCAATTTTAGTTTACAGACGCCACTTCTCAGCTATAATTTCTCAGTCACATGTACACCACAGAGGGCTCTTAGGTACCACAGTTATTGAATATGGATCGGACAGACATTAGAGAGGAGCAACAGGCCTCTCATAAGCAGGAGGGAAGGCATGTAAAAGTAGACTGTATGGCCGACGAGACAGAGGGAGGAGAGAGACAACATGTTACTGTGAGGGGGTCACAGCAGAGACATTTTTGTGTGTATTTTACTGTAAGAGCAAATATCACATAAAAAATGTTGTGATCAGATAGTCGGGAGTGTTTGTATAACCAGTGAATTTTCATTTCTGAATGGTTCCTAAATTGTCGAGACTTTTTACTTTACTGTTCAGGTACTTGCTGTGAATACAGACAAGGAAGGTGAACATTGAGAAACCTGTGAACACTCTGTTGAAACTGGTGTTGGTATGACATGAGTTTATTCAGTTGACTGTAAAAGGTAACTTACTTTATTATTGAGTTACTGTATGTAAGTTGAGCTGTCATCGCACTTGAAGAGTTATTTATTCTTGACAAACAAGTGTTTTGTTGCACAAATGACTTGCTGCGCTGTTCAGCATAAAATTTTGTGGTGGCTGCTCTTAGTGTTTATGCAACTGTAGTGTTTACGTTAATTGTTTCAGAAAATGAGCGTAAGCAATTGAATAAAATCTAAAACCACTAATACCGACAACATGATTAGAGATGGGATGCAAAATTATGTATAGAGCTAAATGTAAGTAGTAATTGTTTTAGGATTGTGATGGCAGAGTTGCAAAGTTAGTAAAACAGCCCATGGGTAAGGTTATATTGTAAGTGACAGGTGATATTGTATATTAACATAGTGAAGTGAGTCACCGGTAACTCAGAAAAACCAGTAAAAGGTGGTTTCAACAGCCTCTGGCATGCAGCTCATACTAAGAAAAGCTCCAAATCTTTCTTGAAGTCGGATAAAATATCTGCCATAAACATGAATTTTTTTTTTAATTAAAAAAAAACACTCAAAATACATTTATACATGACAGCCATATGTACAATTATAAAAACAGCCATATGTACAATTATAAAACAGAGACAAAAATAGATCATTGCTGTTAATGTGGTAGCACTGAGAGGGGAGATGATAGTAATTCTTTTATTTATTTTATTTTATAAAAGGCACAAGCATGGTGTGAACCAAGTGACAGCCACATCACCCAACCTTTTAATGATAAATTAACTCTTCAACTGGGGAGACAAGCAAGACAACACACAAATTTAAATTTCCAGTGAAAGTCTTGAGCCTCAGGTTACATTAGATCCATGACGGATCCGATACAAGATGGTTCTTCGGGCACCAGTTTATGGATTCACATCTATAGATATAGCTCCTCCTATAGATATGTCAAGTTCTGACATATCTGTCATACATGTCAAGTTCTGACACATCTATAAGCTTCTGCAGACAAGCTTTAATAGTGCATCCACCAGGACCATTTTATCTGAAAAGGGGACTAGGATTTGTATAGTTTGGATTTCAGCAGCATCAACTGTCCAATTAAATGCCTTCATGTGTAATTTACAAAACACATCTATTACCAAATTATACTTAGTCATATTTAAAGAAAGTATGTTTGTATAATTTACAGCATTATAGAAATAAAGAGTTTTAAACAAATACTATACATTTTACAGTAAAGCACTACCAGAATGACAAAAAGAAAATGCTATTACCAATAAGTTATACTGACTCAGTAGAATTGGGGTAAAAGCATTATTAAAAGAATTTAGAGACCAACATTTAGTGGTCATTTTTTGTTGACCACTAAATGGTCAGAAATGTCACAATTAAATCATTTGGTTAAATAAAAACATTGTGGAAGCAACAAGGGAAAACAAAAAAATCAACACACTAAAAACTGTACATGTAACAATTAAAATACAACTAAAAAGTATATCTGATTGATATGAAAAGTCAAAACGAAAAAAGAAAGCTATGCCAAATAAACAATACTATAAACATTTAAATATTAACAGTTCTATCAGAGAAAGTAAATAAAAGTAGAAAAAAATAAAATAAAGTTGAACAAAATAAAAGTGATGGGAGCTCAAAGCTGCCAAGAACTGTCAATTGAAACTAAACAAGAACCTCGGTAAAAAAATTGTTAGTCTTTTCACAAGGAAGTAAAATAAAAAAGGTGAACAAGATATTTTAGTGATGAAACAGGCCTTTGTTCAGAAACAGACCCCCAGCTCCCAGACACCAAAACCAAGAAACAATTACAACTATTGTATTGACTGAATTTTCAAATTCCTTGGCCCGTCAGAAGATAACAAGCACAATTAATCACACTGAGAAAAGTGCAAATCTATCTACCTCCTCAGATCTGCAAAAATATCTGGGTACAGCCGTGCAAAGAATTTCAAGCAGAAAGGTGCAAGTACGTAAATGAAATCTGGAATAGGCAAGTTAACTGGTTGACTTATTTAAAATTCAAAGAGATGTTGTTTGGAAATAACTTATGTCCAACCAATTATGGTCAACTTATTGCTTTTGCTGTTTTTACTTCAATTTCTGGATTTCAAGGCCTTTTTATAGGTCAAAAGGTAGTTTGTCGCCCTTTTGGCTGTTAAAAGCCTTTTCCAAACCATTTCAGTCATCTTGTTTAGGTTGAAACAAAGGCCATAAAATGCTTGTCAGTCTATATGCAAGACAAAAACACAACGTGGATAATTTACAATAAGCAACTACTTTCATACCATTGTAAATGGGGCTGTGTACAGTATACATACTGGATGGCTGTTCTCTGTGAGCAGGGGGGCACAAAGGCGATAGTGTTTAAAAACTTGTCCAATCTGTAAAGCATGTACTTCAGCCTCAGACTCTGAGCCGTACAGTGTAGATGACATCAACGCCGACCATGTGCTACTGACCTAACTGCACTGAGACCCTGATAGACACTATGACCACACAGCTTAATAAACTACAGATGCTAACCCTACTCATAGCTATTCACGTATCTTATAGAGTTTTGAAGTCTAGCTCACTGACCCAAGTGTCTTGACGGTCGTAAACTCACTGACTCCGGTTCTTCACCCCTAGTGGCCAGGTGACTTCACACACAGCTACAGCGTACTAAGAACGGAGAGGAAACATTGACAAAAACATTCAATGTGTAACACTTAATGAAGAGCCCCGCAGTGCTACTTTGTTAGTTAGGTCCATTGAAAGCATGCGTTATAGGCAGATCTCCAGAGGTCTACGGCTAAGTACAAACAGACAGATTAAAACAGACACATGGGCCAGAAAGTGTCTCTCTTACAGTGTCTAGCCATCAAGTTAGTCAGCCTCCGTGTCAGAGGTAAGATGTGTGTGGCATTTTTTTGCCTCTTCTTCCTTTAGACCCAGAGCTGCATTCCAGGCAGCCAGTTCAACGAGACTGCCAAAATGAGTGTAGATGCTCTGCAACATTCCCCAGGTCTACGTCAGTCTGTATCAGGGGCTGCCTGCTTCCACGTCACTGTCGTCAGGAGCGCCTTTGTAAATCGGGGTCTTGGTCTGCGGCGCAAGCTCGTATTTGCGTGGGGATGACCGGTTGGCAGCTTCACTGCTGTTCCTAATACCATAGAAGAAGTAGATGGCAAAACCTGAAGGGGAGGAGAGAGACGACCGGGAGTTACAAAACAGTGATATGAATTTGTAGCACTAGAAATTAAAACACAATTAGTAACGTTCAAGTGTACCCATAAACATCCAGACGGCGAAGCGCAACCATGTACCCAGGTCCAGCTGCATCATGAGGTAGATGTTGACAAAAACACTGAACAGGGGCAACCAGGGAAGTAGTGGGACCTTGGGAGGACAGAGAAATGGAGGGTGTGGGAAAAAAAAGTCAGCATAACTATATAACTATTTAAAATTGACCTGGTTCTGATTGAGGTAGCACTAAGTGAGAGAATCAGGGAACAAATCAGTGAACAAGAATCAGTGTGCAAAAATAAATCAAAAGTGAGCATCTCAGCTGCCAAGACAGCCTCAGTCAACAGCGTAATGGTGCCAAAACAAAGAACTTACTCCAGACAAAACAGAGAAATCTCTTTTCTGTGACACAAAAGGTTCGTTCTGAGGGTTTGATCGTTACCTTGAAAGTGAGAGCCTCTTTGCTCTCAGGCTGCCTGAAGATAATGACAACACAGACGGCACAGAGCAGAGTCAAAATGACACAGGGCACCACGACGCCTGCATGCCCGGCCTGCAGCTCTGAGAGACAGTTGGCCAGGATAATGCACAGTACAGTGAAAAGAACCGCTGCAGGGAAAGAAGGAGAGAAAGTTACTTATAATGGTGGCGGCAAGATGTGCATTACTGTATATTTGTCATATCCTGTGGTAAAAAGCACATTTATCAGCTGACAACAAGTGCTGTCGTTAGCCTCTTCTCAGACCTTACTTACAAATAATAGCAGTGGTAGCATAGACAATGGTCCCAGAGATCTGTGTTGGGGTCTTTCCACTTGGGCAGAAGAGCAGCTTAATGGCGAATGTCTCTCGGGGTGGCCTCTCTATGTCGTACTCGTCACCGCTGTCCCCTCTACTGGTGGGGTCCTTCTCCCCTTCCATCAGCTTCTCCATCTGGCTGGACGAATTCAGGGTGCCTGGCTGGTACCTGTGGAGGGAGGGAAGTGTGTCAGAGTGAGTTAAAAAAAACAGATTAACTAGAAAATCGCCCCAATAGCTAGAAATTTTGGCTGCATAGAAATAAAGGCTTTCATAAAATGGATGTACATTCTTCTGCAAAACACGTCTTTCGTTCAGTGTAACAAGTCCAATGCCAAAATGAGAATGAGATCCCAGCCACCTCAAAGCCAGTGTGTAAAGCTTTTGTGAAACTTGTGCTTTAGCTGTACACGGATTGTGATCATATTTTTATATTTTTTGCAGACTTTGCTAGTAGAGATAAAAGGTGCTTACCTGAGGATGAGGACACAGATGGCCACCAAAGAGTACGCCAACAGAGTTCCAATGGACATGAGGTCAACCAGAGCTGCCAGGTCGAACAGGAAGGCCATCAGAGCTATAAGGAAAATAAAACCAGATTTCTTAGGAACTGTTCCTTCTGAAAGAGGAACAAAAATGTTTCTGGCTCATACTGCTCACACAATGTGGACAAAAAAACCCAAAACATCTTAGTTTCTGTTTTTGCAGACTTTTCTTAAGAGTAAAGTGTTAATTGATCCTGAACCATCAGGCAGGCTGGTAGACGGAGCTAAGGCTGGATACAGAGCTGTGACCCTGGCAAACTGAAAAACGACTCTTGACAGACTTGTCACCATGGGCTAGACACAGCAAAGACAGCCCGTTGGCCTGAAGCAATGAACAAATACGACAAGAAAGATACACAGATAGACAAAACACACAGAGACATAAGGAAGAACAAAAAAACAAAAACACAGGAAAAGTAGACAAATGGAGAGCCTACCTGCAACGATGCCTGAAACGATGGTAGCCAGGAGGGGAGTCTTTGTGCGAGCGTTCATCCTGGACAGAATACGGAACAGCAGCCCATCCTCTGCCATGGCATAGATAACACGGGGCATGGGGAACATGGAGCCTAGGAGACTGAGAGAACATCAGTAGTTAGTATTATACTTCGATATTAAAAACTTTACAGTATTATGTAAAGAAACACATCGTGGTAAGAAAACAATCTGCTTCCTTACCTGGTGGACAGAGCGCAGAGAGAGCCCACAGCCACGATATATCTGGCGGGAGCCCAGCCGACATAGGTAAATGCCTCAGGCAGAGGACTCTGGGTGTTCAGCTGGTAGTATGGCATCATCAGGGTTAGAGCAGCAGACACACCAAAGTAGGCGAAAAAACAGATCAGCAGCGAGGCCACGATGCCGATAGGTATGGAGCGCATGGGGTTCTTTGCTTCTTCGCCTGAGGACAACACAGGGAAATAAACAAAAAGAGTTCACATGAGACAAGGGCAACAGACAACCAATCATGTTTTGCAACAGGTGAGATTTTAGTTCTCCCCCATTTCACTAAAAGTTACATAACACGGCCTTCAATATGGGCAACAGGTGCTGTGTTAGATCCAGGCATGGTTCAAAGATGATGTGGACATATCTCAGATGTACTTAAGATTGAATGAAACGACCCACCATCAAAAAGTAGTTCCACTCTTGTGTGCGCTATGCAAACATTTGTACACATGTGACCATAGGGGTAAACAAGTTCTTCTCACGGCAAATAGTGATATATGCGATTAATTTAGATTAATTAATCACAAAGCATGTAATTAATTAGATGCATTTTTTTTATCACCTGACAGCCCTAATTAAAAGCACTCACTTGTTGTAGCGATGCAGTCAAAGCCCACAAAGGCGTAGAAGCAGGTGGCAGCACCAGACAGGACTCCAGTCAGGCCAAACGGAGCAAAACCGCCCACGCCAAATTCCTTCTCAACTCTAAGTGGCAGAAGAAGAATGATACATTGTTTAACAATCAATCACAGATGAGACACTAAAACTTTGCTGACAGAGGCAGCAGTCAAATACTGACTTCAAAGTGCTGCTGTTGTTGGTGTCATTTATGAAGCTGATGTAGTTTTCCTTAGTCAGATTCCAGTTGGCTGTGTCCCCCTTAACAAAGCCAGAGATGATAACGAAGCCCAGAACCACCAGATTGATGCCTGTGAAGATCTTATTCACCAGCGCCGACTCGTTCACACCGAAGGCCAGAAGTCCTGAGGGCACAAAGTACAGGGAAAGGATAGGAAGGGACGGGAGAGGGATGTAACAGAGAGGAGAGAGAATTAATATTTCAGCACCAATAACAACATGTCCTGCTATGTGGGTGGATGTGTTGTGGATGCGTACTTCATTACTTCCAACATACCATCAGTCAGCGACACCAATCCACCAATTATTTCTTTCTAACACAGCTACTGGCATGCCATACTTGCTGCAATATTAGTGTGACATCTGTTCTGGCTGTTATACAATGTTTTTAATGTTTTCGGCTTGTGACCCATTAAAGCAACGCAATGTATTTCACAACCCTTTGTCACAGGTTGCATGTCGTCTGAGTCGCAAGCCAAGTTCTACCAAATATGGATGTTCCTTCCTCAGATTGTCTAATTAAAAGTTTTAGATGTAAAACTTTCCAGTATTTCATAAGAAAAAAAAAATATGAAAGAAAAGTAAGAAATTGATTTTTTTTTGATTTCTTCTTTCCCCATCGAATTAATCATCTCGCAGTCTCTCATTTATCCTGTAAGACCTAGACAAGATCCTGACGCCCTGGTTGGGAAGCGCTGAGAATAATGACTGATGATGAGCAGAGCTAACTCACCAGTGAGCAGCAGGATGAGGATGAGGGCGAACAGGTCAGGGTACTGTGCCAGCACCCCGCCTGGCACCTTAATTGTCATGGAGGCTTTAAAGAAGCCAGAGATCTTTTGTTCAACCAGGTTGTCAAAGGTTGAGCTCCACGCCCTGGCCACACTGGCCGTACCTAAAAGAGAAGACAGAAACTTATATTAGTCAACAATGTAGTGACTGGAAAGGACTTACCCTTTCCATCGTTCTCTATATTCTTACTTGTGATTTTAGTACAGTTACAAAATGTATTAAACTGATCAGTGTTGTTGCTACATGAACAGCAAACACAATGTAAAAATCACTGCAACAACTCCACTGAAACTTTAGAAAGCTCACCTATCACATAGGAGAGGATGAGGTTCCACCCTGTGATGAAGGCCCAGATTTCTCCAACTGTCACGTAGCTGTAAAGGTATGCAGAGCCTGTTTTGGGGACGCGGGCGCCAAATTCAGCGTAGCACAGTCCGGCCAACATGGAGGACAGAGCAGCGATGAGGAAACAGAGGACAATTGCGGGCCCTGCCTTCTCTCGGGCGACCTCGCCAGCGAGGACGTAGACACCGGCGCCGAGTGTGGAGCCCACCCCCAAGGCAATGAGGTCCAGGGTGGACAGACAGCGGGCAAATTGGGACTCTTCATCAGAGTTTAATGCCCGGCGACGCAGCAGGGTTTTGCCAAAGTTGTACAGCTTGCTGGCCATATTTTCTGTGACTGTGTGTGGGCGCTGAACCAGGCTATGTGTTTTAAATCCTTCTAATGTGGGTGTATGTGATTGACACAGCTTAAACAGAACATGTGTGACTGGACAGAGCAGAAGTACTTTGGTACAGATGGGTAGGTAAGTACGTCTTTATTATTGGTCCTTCAGTGTAGGTGTGTTGACAACAGTCCCTTGAGCAAAGAGAGAACAGGAAGTTGCAGGTCTGTGGTCACAGTTTCGTGCAGAAGCAGATTAGGACCTGTGAGAAAACAACAAAAAAACAAGAGCTCATAACAGGGCACTGTTGAGTAACTGCCAAAGCTTACATTTTACACAGCTGTGGCATTATAGAATTCTTTCTTTCCAACAGTGAACACTTTCAAGGAAAGGTGTTCTTTGTAGCGTAGGTTACCAAGTTTATTTTTGTATTGTCTGATCTCATACACAATGTCTCTAACATTTAGAAACTTCCTGGAATATTCTTCTCCTCAGCCAAAAGGAAATAGCCAGACAGTGGGCAGGTTTGTAGAGACAATAAAAAAGGACATTTCACTACATGAGAACCTGTGCACATACCAGTTACGCAATTTCCAAGAATTCATACAACCTCCACCTCTTACAGCATAGTAACACATCATGACACAGTGGGGCACAGAGAGACCTCCTGAAGACAAAAGAAAACCTAGCGCTACCCTACTAGGCATAAATCTAATCTTAATTTTGCCTTGACAAATAAACCTGCCGTAGAACAAACACTTATAAAAACAAAAGAACACCTAGCCTAATTCCTCACCACTCCCTTACTGCAAGAAAGGGCACTCTACTACTTGTGTTATGTTTTTTCAGCAGATAGAGGCCGACAGGGAGAAGCCTGGGAAAACCATGGGCTGTGAAATGATGATATGGTTGAATTCTGCAAGTTAATATCAACAAGGGAGAGGAGGGCAGCATGAACCAGCAGCTCAATAAGGTGAACCAGCAGTCCCATGCATTATCAGTGACTTCTAAAGAAAACACAGACAAAAACCATCCTTAAAGGACAATGGCAACACATTTTACATCAGTAGTAATAAGCTTGTCGAGTTCAAGAAAGGGTGAATGATAATGATTACACCAGTTTCTGCAAAACATTTGTGCACACACACATACACACGGGAACAGTTCATAAGAGGCCAAGGACTCTCAGCACAGCACATCTGACCAGGACAGATACAATGTTTTTCTGTTTGTCTTTGGGGGCAGTCAGATGCCCGGATGGACCAACACACACGGACAGACAAGCTTTGTGTAAATCACAGATTGAACGTAACATAAAACTTGAGGTCAGTGACTTTGTGTGTCAAACAATGCGGCAATGTAACAGAACACAAACACACCTTATAGAAAAATGTTAGGCCAGTTCTAACAACCTAAAGTTATTTAAAGATGTGAAGATTTTTTTTCCTACTCCAAGCTGTGGGCTGTGGAAAGCGAAATCCTGGTGCTTAAACGGGTTATGCTTATACTCCTGCTCTGTGTCATGCAGCTGCTCCTGCTTGACTCGTTTAGATGAACACCTATGAAAATACAATAAGTATATACTTCTCTATGTACTGTAAGCCCAATTTTATACATGCTAACTTTCCAGAGTGAATAATTTCTTCTGACAGAAAGCAGGAGCCAAGACTCATCACGCTGTGTGTCACTGACTCAATGCTTTTTTGAAGGGAGGTGTAATTTTGAAGGGTTAAAAATGTCACTAAATAAAGTGGACTTCATAACTTTTTGACTTTCTTGTGTCCATGAAGAATCACAGTCCAACACTGAGAACAAAGCTTTGCACATCAAGAGTGTGTGTGAATGAGTGAGTGTGAATGTCCAACATTTGTCTTGGTCTAAATAGCTCAGTGCATCGTGTGTTATCTTACATGTTTTCTTCTTGTGGTATGTGTCGTCTGAGTTTGATTAATTCCCACTTTCTGCAGCATCACAGGGATCATTTGGTCTTTTATTTTGGTGGTGTAATACAACAATTGTTTGAATTGAAATATAAAGTGATAATTATCAGAGACCATGTGCAAGCAATGCCAGATTAATTAAATGTTGCAAATCATTGTTATTTGAGGTAGTACGCATGTTGGCACATGTTGAGTCTCGGGTAAGCGATGCTTCTAATGTCAAGGACAAGGCAAGTTTATCTTACTACACTAAATACTACACTGTTTTTATGACTACAACTACAATTGCCATGACTAACCATTAACAATTTAGTAAAATGGACCATGACAATGGTTAACTTGAGCTCAAGTTTGCGTCATAAAATAACTCCAGTGTCATGAAAGGGGGAATATATTAATGGATATGGATCAGCCTTTTAGCAACAGTACCCTGAATTTTGCTTGACATGAGTGGTATTCAGTGGGTCAGCATTGTAATTGTTCCAACAAGAGTCAGGAATTCAGGGCGCAGAGCAGCATCAAAGGCAACGGTGCACCGAATCTGAAGCTATTTGATGCAATGACACCTGATTCCTCGGTGTGAGTGCTGAGAAGGTGAACGGACGTTTCAGGCCTATCAGTCACTTCACCGGTCAGGCAGCAAAGAGAAGAAGTGAAACACTAACCCAGACAAAGCTGGCTGTGTGGCACAATGTGGAGCAAGGCTACTCTTTCTGTGGAGTTAAAAGTTAAAGTTCTGCTTCAGGTGGAACATGCTTGCTCCTCTTTTCCACTTCAAGAACTCAACGAAACATAAAGCTGTTAGCACCGGTTTTGCTTTTATTTCTACTGTGCTTTTCACACTTTGGGAAGTTCCAAGAATTCAATTTCATCACTTCTCAGAAGGTGACACCAATTCAGGTGGTGGTGAAAAGATGGGAGCTGGAATCAGGTGTAAGAAATGAAAAGGTGTATCAGATGATGTTGCAGCGTGGATATGCCTCACAGCAAAACAGTGCCAGGAAAAATAACAAAAATGGCTAACAATTATTTTAAAAATGAGAATAACCAAACACACAACATGCGCGGCTGAGCAATATGCAAAACACGAAGTGGACAGACAACGTTTTGGGTTACAAAACAGCCTGTATTTCTGGAGGCTTGCTGGTAAGTAAAATGCAATGAGAAAGCAAAGAAGGACCTAGAACCATAACCCAACAAAAGTTCAGTTTATGCAGTTTCAGGTGAGTTTTTAATTTTAAAAAAGAAGAAGAAAAAACTTTTTCAGCTGTAGATTATGTTATGGTCTCATTTTGGCTTGTTCTTCTTCATAGGACACAGGATATAAACTCTCACAATGTTTCAGTACAATGAATGAAATATTCTATTAATACCATCAAAATAACATAACCTATTTATCAAAGCACTTTTAGTCTTACCATTTCAAAAGAGAATGTCCTGCCTAGTACAGTTAAGTGTTGGGAGAAAAAAAGACAAACACTGTCAAACAATGAAATAAAAACAACAGCGAGCACACGACAACAGCAATAATAAACATTCAGCCCTCTGAAGACTGATGGGAAACTGGTATATGGTGGACAGCTCCCACTCCCCCACTTGGTGAGACCTGCCAGTAGCATTTTCCACTCGCACACCAGGAACTGAGATCTGAGAGTGTGTCAATAAACATTTATTGCTAAACTACTGTGCCCAGCGGGCTGTGATCTCCTCAGGGGTTCGCCCAACACTGCACATACCTCTCCACTAAGCATGACAAAGGTGCTTAACTGAAACTATGCAAACTGTAAAGATGTAAAAACATCCAGAGAACTTAACACTGGGACAATTTCATTCTTGACTGAAAATGAATCCAACTAAGAAAATCCAGAATAGTATTTGTTGGGAAATGTCTTTGGATTTTCCTTCCATAGAAAGATTTTCTTTCATATCTGTAGGTTAAGTTGTGGCACAGTTCCCACCTTAAGGTAACAAAAATACAAAACCTGCTTGTTGTATAACCTCACTTATGGGTGGACTCATTAAAGCGATGCTAGAGGCACCTTCACCCATGGCCGATCCCTCTGCCACGTCAGCTAGTTGTTAATCTTTTCCTTGTGGTTTTCACAAGGGTGTCCGTTTGCGTAAATGGGGTAGATTTATGCCAGTTTGCATAGAGGTGTGGCTCACAAATGCGCCGTCTACTCTGCAGGCTCCACTACGTAACAGCCCACACACACACACACACACACGAAATGACTAGTGTGCTACATGCAGCCATTTTCTATTCCTGTTATTTAAATGAATACACATGACTTTCGCTGGGAAGCAAATGTGAAGTGTGAACATGTAATTTATTTTCTTCAGCAACAGCCACAGTATATTCAATTTTTTTTAAAGGCTCTTTATCTTGGAAGTCTATGAGCTCCGGTTACAACAGGCTTCAGGGATAATGGTCCTGTTACTTGACTTAGCATTGCTGCAACGGACTTTAAGAGGATTATTTGGAGAAGTAACAAACCTGCTAACCTCATTACAGCACGTTGCTGCTCCTCGTTCTAGCCATATAAACAACACATGGCTTTGTTATGGCTTAGTTAGTTAGCATAGTCAAATATCTAAATTATCAATCGCAAAATGGAAACCTGCCTTTAGCCACAAAGGGCTCCACAAAACTGCTTGCAGGTAAAAAAAAACATGAAGCTGAATTATTCCAAAACTCTGTACCTCACAGTCCTGATTTTTCAGAAATGTAATAAAGTGAGTTAGGATTATTTTTATTCCAGGCACCTGAAGCTTTTGTCTTGAGTAAAAACAGACACTTAATTTTATATATATATATATATATGTATATATATATGCTAGATATTACAACATTTACCTGTACATAGAATTTGTATGCGTGTATCTAAATAAATATGTAAACTCAAATAACTCAAATATGTACATTTGCATTTTTTCTCAAAATGTGCATGGAAATACAGTTTAAAGTTTAGATTAATTGAAAATCCTGTATCTGTCTCACTCTTATAATAATAATAATAATAATAATAATAATAATAATAATAATAATATACCTAGTGAACAACAAAGGGAACACCATGTTCAGTGGCATCCATCCATTAAAAGGACAAAATGTGACCTTGCATAACAAGTCTGGAAAGTATACTGTATCATGACTGACCGTACAGAGCCAGAGAACCATTCTTAAGGCATCGCACACAATGGTCTTCCAGGTGTTTGAAGTTATGAATAGAATGTCTTTTGAGCCAGAAATATGTTTGCATGTGTAAGGCACAATGTAGTTTCACATAAATGATGTATGCGTTTTGTGTGTAAACTCGTGTGCAGGGATATGTGGACAGACCGACCACTGAGAGTGAACTGAGCGACCCTTTAAGTCACCTGGCTGAAAACCAACACTCCTGCCAAAAACTGCCCTAGCTGTGAGATGGAATGTGACAAACTAACAATCTGTCCACTTTCCCATGACCAATGCCACTAACATTTAACAGCCACAAGAAGAATAGAAGTACAGATCTACACATCTTAAGAAAGGACAACCCGTCAGCTGGACACCTCACCAAGATGTGGCTACTAAGCTGCACCACAGGTCAGAAAAGATGAAGCCACATATACAGAAAGACTTGACACCAGTCTTCCATGTAATTTGTCCCTCAAGTATTAAATAATCAAATGCGCCAATTTATCAAGATGCAGACCCTCAGATGTAGGCTGGTGACTAAGTGTGCCGTGTACACCCTTCCAGTATGACACCAAATTTCTAGTTAACTTCATTTTTCAGTCATTTAACTAGAAATAATAATTATACCTCTATGAATACAATTCAACAGCACTAAAATTACCTCTCAAAAACTTAACGTTACAACCTTCAAGGTAGGATTACGGTAGAAAAATAATGTGATGTGTTTTAACGTGTTCAAGTGTAAACATGTAAATATCATGGGAAATCCGAGGCTGTTGTTGCTGCTCAACCAGTCAGTAATTAAGAAATTAACAGTCTCTAGCTGCAGCAATGACAGGCTGTGATAGGCAATGACAACACTTGACAAATCCAGCCTGTCATTTAGCAGTTAGGGGTTTTGTCTATTGCTGTCTTGA
Source organism: Maccullochella peelii (assembly GCA_002120245.1). Classification (NCBI taxonomy): domain Eukaryota; kingdom Metazoa; phylum Chordata; class Actinopteri; order Centrarchiformes; family Percichthyidae; genus Maccullochella; species Maccullochella peelii. The sequence goes on from LKNJ01002631.1 coordinate 15,260, forward strand.
GCTGAAAATACTGAAATGCAAATGAATCCTGGATTTCAAGACAGTAACGTGGCATGTGGTTACCTGGTTAGTCCAACAACCTCTCCACTCCACCCAATCAAACCACATGACCACGCAGGTTTGAGGACACGTTACACCTCCTGACTCTACTCTTGTGTTCACCACCACAATAATTAAACTACATTTTTTAAATTGTGGAGTAGATTTCAGCCGGCTGATGCAACACAAGCATGGTAACACCCTGAACGCTGACGGCATGCTGGTGAACATTTACCGGAAAGACTACACTCTCTTTGATGGCATCCGCAGATGTTGTGTATCAAGGCTACTCTAAAATCCATATTAACAAACACTTAAAATAGCCTTACTTACAAGACCAAACTGGGCGATGACCATGTAGTTGATAACGTCAGTCGGTCTGTCAGGCACCGACACACCAGCTAGCTACGTGGCTCCTGTCGGCTCTCGCGTGGTGGTAATGTTGCCTTCAGAGATCACGAAACCATCGTAATTACCTGTATACACACAGAACTCGTGCTTCTGGCGCTCGTTCTTGCGTACGATATTAGCGCTCGCAGATTATAGTCTTGGTAATTAAACTTAATAAATCAATGTTGCGTCAGTATTGAGTGATTTAGTGTTATATTTTTAAGAAAAGGTCATTCATACGATTGAACTTACTGTTGTGTGTTTATAATTGCATCCGTCTTTGTAGTTATGTTTCTTGATTTAAACAAATACATAAATAGCCAATTTTTCTTAAGGATAATTCATTGAATGATAAGAAAGTCGGCGCTTTTTGGGGGTCTTTGAAAGCAGCATTACTATCATCACACACCATGGTAGCACGCTAGCGGGGTGAGCTAGCCGGCTCCGACCAAAACAATGAATGAAAACCCCGAGTGATAACACGGAAAAGTGTCGAGCCGTGTGTTTAAAAAAACGTTTAAACGTTTCCCCACAATGGTCACCTCTCATGTTTCTAATTTGTTTTGTTTTTCCGTGTACGCAGTTTACTACATCAGCGGAGTCCCCGCTCAAATTAAGAGGAAAGAATTAAGGCGCCATACAAAACTTCATACTACTATGAATAAACCTAAAATTTGTGTACAACGCCCAGCTAGAAACACTCTTAGTTTGCTCTTAAACATAAAACACCAAGCAAAGGTGAGGGACGTTATATCATTTTTAAACATTAGTGCGCCGATACACGAGGGAGGATTGCATCAGTCCACTTCTACGAGTATAGTAGTAACTACACGATACAAGCTGAAGAAACGTCGTTACAACACCTATTTTATATCAAAAGACAATGAAATACTTTGTTGTATCAATAAAACACGATTCATTACCTTTAATGTCTTTTGGTTGATAATGATCAAAGGGCACAGAAGGAAGAGCAGAGATGCTGTTGCCTTGGTCGTTCATGAAATATCCCCGCTCGGTTCTGAGTGCATTTGGTTTTCGTCAGCTGGAAGGGGCGGGAAGTAAACAAACTGACGCAATCGGAAGATGGCGCTTTCCACTCATGAATGGAAGGACAGACGTAAGACATCTTTATGATAAGGTATCAGTGCTCTGGTCAACAGAGAGCTTGAACGACAAATAAAAAGAGATGACTAAAAAATATTTAATATGAGTCCGAAAGTAAACGCACCTGAGAGAGAACGTTATGTGTGTGTGCGCGCGTGCTTTCCCGTAGTAAGAATGCCCATATATGGAAACCTAGCGTCAGTTTCCTACCCCCTCTGACGTCTATGTATACACTCTGGCTCTAGTCTCTACACTATATCCGCTGTCGCTTTGTGCCACAGATTAAAACAAAAGGAGGGAAAAACCAAAGCATTTCTTTCATTTCAACCTGGGGAATGCTGGAGGATCAGTGGTGGTGTCAAACAATGTCATTTTCAAAGTTTTTATCCCTGTGTCACTGACTGACATCATGCAAAATCTCATCCAAAATGTGGCCTGGGTATGATGAAATTCAATTAACTGGTATCACATGACAAAACAATCTCATTACAAGGCAACATCTGCTGAGAGAGATCGTATGGTACCTCTGAAAGCTCTAGAAGAACTACTAAATTAACCCAGTGGTAGGTTTGTTTTGTCAACTACTGTTTCCAAGGTCAGAACTTTCAGTCTCTTCTTCAAACATATCTGAGCATGTGTGACAAAATAATTTCAACTCAAATGTCCACTAACTAGCTTTTTTAGAGCTTTCAACCATATCTTATGGTCTTCATCATCAAATGGAGCTGTCGCAGGTCAGCCAGGTTCTACATCTGAATCATGGAAAACCTGTTCTAGTCTAAACATCAGTACATCACTGCACAGTTGTTTTCACTCTGAAGGTTCAACACCGGAGACATTGTGGACAATATGGTGTTTATGCTTTTAAAAACTCCCCTTAACAGACAGTTTTCCCCTTTAACTTCCACTTAGGTAACTTTAAGGTTGTTAAAATCATCTTATTCCACACTGTATTGGTTTGTTCTAACTCTTCATCAAAGCTATATGATGTTTACACTGAGTGAAATATCCAAACCCATGTCTTTTATGGATGCCATCAATACACCATTATAGGAACTATAGGTCATACTAAACCTACGAATCATAACTTATTAAGTAAGTTTTGTTCATCTTTTTACACCTGAGCTGTGGATCAAACCCACATGAACCCTGTGGAGATCAGGGTCGTAGGCCAAGGTCACATAACCTGCGCTGAACCATTTATTCCGAAATTTGTTTGTCTGAGGTCCTTGATGTGGTCCGAAAAGGATGTAGGACTGGATGTGTCAGTATAGCACTTTCTTAATCAGCACAGGGAGTGTCTCCATTAGTTTTCCCTCAAAAAATGGTTGCAGACATACTTCATTATGATCAACTAGTAGAGTCATACAGAGTTCTTGTGTTGCAAGACTGAATGTCGAACTGAGTGATGATACATTTATTTAAGAAATTCAACATTCTTTCAGGGTTTTTTTTTCCCTAAAGAATCTATTCTATAAATCAAGAGGATATTGATTGATTTCAAAGTCCAGCCCTGCCCTGTGGTTCCCCATCGACCCCCTGTATGATTTGGTTAAACACTTTTGTTTTTAGGAATATGCACCATGTATTTTTACATGGCTCCTCTACAACGCAAAAGATGAGTAATAAAACAGGACCAGCCATAAGGTTCTAAATCATTTTAGGTGTTTTAGTGTTGAAGGGATGAATGTATTGCTTTTCACGCCTTGGACTATAACAAGAGGTAACTTCAGATAAGATAGATTTGTAAATTACATTTTCTCCCTCTCCACCCATTGCTCTCTGTCCGATGGTACTATAGTAACCACTCATATCACCTTTTGTACTTACCCAGCCACACTGCTTTGGGTTGCTCTTTCAATTTACTTCCACTTTATCAAACTAACCCAACTGGGTGTCTCTGCAAACACAGCAAGCGTCATGGCTGCACACTAGGCTCCAGTGTTAGAACCACTGACAAAACACCACCTAATCTCTGTCTTGGCCCACTGTGCCCATCCTGCCTGCCCACTTTCATTAGCCAGGACAAGGCCAGAACATCAAAGCTCACTAGTTTTGTAGGTCACAGCTCTCATTGATGAGGAAGGTCAGGGTCGGTGTATCCCAGGGTTCCTATACATTTTGTTCATTTTCTCATCCATTATGTTTTTGTTTCACTGATTTCAAGATATGGTTGTGCTCTATATAATCGATTCAAACTGCAGCTGAGCAAAAGCATTATAAATCTCTATTTACTATATTAGTCTTCACAACCATTTTATTACTTACCCTGAATGATGTGCTGTAACTTAAAATGTAATATCAAACATACGGGTATAGAACAAAATGTTTCTACTTCTACTTCTGTCTATTCATACCTATGCACATATTGCATGTGTCATCCTGGAAGAGGGATACTGGAGGGTGGTCACTTTTTATTTCCTGAATCTAGGGTGGATAGAGGGAGTTGTATGTTGTACAGCTTGTAAAGCCCTCTGAGAAAAACCTGTGAATTTAAACCTGACTTTTCACATTTGTTTTTACCGGGAACCTTTTGCGGCTCAGTGCAACACAGGTACTGAACTGTATGAAGTGCAACACTGAGTAAATCTACTGTGGAAGCCACAATTGCGTCCAATTAGTCATGTCTACTGCAGGATCACCTACAGGTCAAGGTCCACATCACAAGATCACTATTCTGGGACAACTTTAATCCAACTGTGGCCAGAATTCCTCTTCCCCTGTTAATCCCTGTATTTCCTGAAGGAGAACTACAACAAGAAAAAGATTAGAGGACTTTAAGGATTCATGTTTAGTGAAACAAAAAGACCCAGTGTTGCCACTTTAGTGCCACAACTTATTATGACGCTTCCTTCCTGCCACATGAGCTGTATTTTTTTATTTACTTTACTACGACTGTGCTCAGGGTAAATCTTTTTGTTTATAATATTAAGTATTGATACTGTAACGCATAAATCCTGTTATAAAAGGTTAGTTAGTTTTTTAGGGACTGTAGAAAAATGATTCAGGGGAAAGAGGGGATCAGAAAAAAAGAAAAGAGAGAGGGCATTATATTTAAAGTTATTTTCATTAACAATTTATCTGCAATGTATCGGTGAAAAACACTCATTATAATTTCCCTGACCAGAAGCTGGAGTCTTTAAATTGCTTGATTTATCCGACCAACAGTCCCAAACCTAAAGATATTCGGTTTACAATTATATACGACAAAGCAAATGCTCACATTTGAAAAGCTGGAAGTGGTAAATGTTTGTCATTTTTACATGAAAATGACCTGATAATCAGTCGATTATCAAAATAGTTGCCATTTAAATTTCTGTTGAATGACTAATAAATCAATCTCACCACCAGGGCCGTTCTTCTCTATATGCATTATAAGCAACTGCAACCACCTGTGTGGTGGTGTTTTTTTTTAGGGGCATTTGCTTTTTAAGTGAAAAGCTCAACTCTATATTGTGCTTTATTTGTTAATAAAATGCTTTATTGATAACAAAGTATGCCTATTCATTCAGGGATATTAAAATGACTGGGTGCATCAAGGCCATAGCCAGAGGGGTGGTGGTGGTTTGAGGCGGCCCCAGTGTAAGATGACGCCAAGGGCCACAAAATGTTCAGAAACGGCCCTGCTCACCACACCAGTGATTTTCATACAGTCCCTTACTAATCACTCCACAAGTAAAAACTATGGTTTGTCTATTTAAAATGCAGTAAAATCTTTATGTACAAGTTGTAAGAGTTTTGTAAAGAATTGTAAAATTTCCTCCAAAAAATGATATACAAAAGTTCTCAACCTCTTCATGTTCTTTTTCCATTTCATTGTTAAATTAGGTCATCGGCCAATCTGCGGCGATCATCCAGTTCCCATGAGTCTCTCTGGTCTGGGTGGTTCTCAGTGTGACGCGCTATTCACAAACTGAAAGGTGAGTTTTAGTGAGAATTGCTTCTATTTCTCCTCTTTAAAAACAGAAAAGAGACATGTAGACATGACACAGCAGGCAGCAGGAAATTTAATTGGTGGACAGAATTAACAAGGAAGTTCCCTTGTCACCCATAGTGGAACTGCAATGATAACATGTATTAATACACTTCACAATAATATTGATAGAAAGAATTAAACAACTGAAAATAAGCGCAGAATAAGCCTTATTTCAGATCAATAAACCAGATGCTGATTACGCCTTTAAACAATGAAATATTGTTCATATAATGAACCTCTTGTCACAGTGCTTAGATATGGTAGAGATGGTTATTTACCTAACTGAACATTCCCAATAGCTGATTTGACAACACACAGCCAATGTGTAGGCATGATGATGTAACTAAGACAGTAGAGTTAAAACAATGAACCATGAAACAATCCTGTGTAAGAGCTCGGGGGGGGGGGGGGAATATATTGACTGGAATAACATGTCACTGTCTTTTTCATGATGCTACATGTTGCTCGACTTTGGGAGGTTATCATCAAAATCACATCTCCGCTAGCAAAAGAAAACACTAATCAAAGCAGGAAATTACCCTCATTTTAAACTCGATCAAATCAATTAAAAAGACATTCAGAAAACATAATAATCATTGTTAAAAAAAAAAATCTATCTATGACAAAAGGATATATGGAACATGTTTTCTTTTTCATCGATTACTGAATCCAAATAATGTACATACAGTATGTGGAATGACTCAATGAAGACACAACATTAAACAATTTATAGATTGGATCTCTTAAGTTTTGTCCAGGAGCAATAGTTGTGTTTTTCCTACACCGTTGATACTTATCAGTTCTGACATTTCCACCGGCTTTGTAATGACGTGATGTAGAAATAAATGTACATGGGGCAGGTGCAGCAGTCTGTATTGTCTTTGCCGTAAGAGAGAGAAAGAGACAGACAGTAAACATGAGAAAAATACACATTGTTCAAGCTTTACATGGATTTGGTCAATGCTGTGAATCTCTTTGAACAGAATCTACACTGACAAATGTAATGGCACTATACTATATCATTCACAGAAAATACCAAAAAATGAGAAATGACTGTGGGTCCGTACTGTTCAACAGCCCTCTCTTTTTCATATTTTTTGACCAACTGCTAAACTTTTCAAATAATCGAATTCTTGTTTCATACATTTGCAGACTTTCCATAATGGAAAGCTTAGCTTTGGCTGTACACTCTTTCAGTAACATACATATTTTGCAAGTGTCATTAATTCCTGGAATAAAACTGAACGTGCTGACTCCTGCTCTTTCTTTGTGTGGCGTCGATTCCATTTTTAATTTAGCCAAGTCAGGAGATGGATGCTTTAATATGGTTTGTGTAATGACCTGCACGGTCATTACACAAACCATATTAAAGCATTTTCTTGAACAGATCTTTACCTCTATTAATGTATTTAGATTGACAACACTTTCTGGACTGAAATGTAATTCACTCTTATTCAATCAGGCACGCAGGGAAAAAAAATTATGGCAGCTCTAATATGAGCTAAACATGATACATTACACAGATCTGCATGCAGTTTTCATGCCATGGTGTCAGAACTGAACAGACATTCCCTGAGCTGAGGGGTTACTGAGCATCAGACTTCGCCAAAAAGCATCATGCAGTGCACTTGACTAATGTGTCATTAATGTGTTTTTTTTTTTGCAAAGATATGCCAGGATGGAGTGGAATGAAATGTTTGTTTTATTGCTGCTATAGGTATGGACATTAAATTCAATTAGTTCATTACACATAATTTATGTGTAATGAACTCTACACATTATTGGTAGACTCAGATGCAAGAGTCAGGTGTAACTCGAACATAAAAATGCAGGAAATATCAATATTTATTTGGTGACAGACTTAACTACTTTGTTTTTCCAGACACAGACTTATCCATGTCTGAAAAAAGTGAATTTAGGGAAATATTTCAATCAACAGACTGAACAATGTGATGCTGATCAGAGGCATGTAAAATAAAAGTTGTCAGCGAGACTGACAAGCATATATTTGCAAAGAAAGCGTGCAAGGTTGCCATGCAGCCAAAGATTAGTGCGGTTGATAATGGCAATGTATCAGAATTAGTTTGGAAAAAATGGTTCAAAAAGAGCTCTAGTCATGGGTGATGTACAGAACTTATTCCCATTAAACAATAGTTCACATAACTCAAAACACTAGTGATGGTTTGTGTTTCCACTGGTCTGATACTGGTGGACTGAGGAACGTTTGCAAGCCAGTTTTTGAGGAACAGCTGATGTAACACTAGCATGACTCATTACTAGTTAAAAACTTTTGCAAATGAGATTTCAGATTCATTTTTCTCTACATGCTAGATAAAGGGTAATGCAAAACTGGCTTGCAGAATATTCTTCCCTTTGCAACACACCATGATCACTCAAACATTATTTGGAAATAACTGGTTGTTTTATGTGACAACCAGGGACTATGTGTGACACAGGGTAAAATGACAGACTGCAGTCAGATCTCTGTGATGAATTATGGTATTAGCATTGTTTTACTCAAGTATTTGTGAACTATCGCCTTTGGTCTTTACAGTGCCCATGCAGCCCCCTTCCAAAAAGCTCTTAGAGACAGGATAAAATAAAGCAAACTTACTTCATTCATACCTAAAAAAAAACAACAAAAAACAAAGAGAACAAAACAGGATCAGGACTCTCATTTTACAGTCTGCATCCCTATGGTACACATTAGTGCCAACACTCATATTTAGACATTAATCTACTTTATTCACATTATATTACAATCATTAATATATGACACTCAACTGGGAAAGACTGAATGTATCGTACATTGTTGTCATTCCTGAAAATTGAGCCAAATCTTCACAATACAATCGCAACTACTGAGGGGTGCTTCCCTTATTGTACACTTATAAAACAAATGCACAGGGGAGAGAGGAGTCACAGAGTAATCTGAAACATTATCAACGTGTCCTGACGTATAGAAGAACATACTCTAACTCCAAGATAAAGTGAATATATGACTTTAGAATAGTATACACAGAGTGAGAGAAAGAGAGACAGATAAAGCAGAAAGACAGAGAGAGAGAGAGATTAAGAGAAGATGGGAGGGAAGAGAGAGGCAGCAAGAGACAGTCCGATCTACACCCCCAGAGTTTAACCCCCACCCGCCCACCTCCCTCAGTAACCCTAGTGTCGTACTTTTCCAGGAATGTAGTTACGGTCAATGCTTTCCTCTTGGAGAAACATGTGAAGACAGCGCTCGTTCTGGGCCAAAGGGTGACCTGCAATTCTACAGAAACATACACATAGACGGACAATGGACAAAGTTCACTCATTTTAAAATGCTTTTCATGGAGGCTGGTGAAATGCAAATGTGGATTAGTTATCTGACGCACAGACACAGATTAGGTTAAGCTTTGTGTAGGGCTAACCATTTTCGGCAATGTCTGGTAGTCTTTTAGCTCCTTTGTCAACAAGCCATTATAATTCCAAACTCATATTTTCCACATAAACACAAAGGTTTGTATTATTATTTAGGGCTGTTAAACTGACTGACTTGTTGATGAACTGCTCCAGCCCCGATCGCCGCTCCTCAATGAAGGACTCCTCAAAAAGGCCCTCATCTCCGCGGAATGGCAACTGTCTCTTTAGGGCTTTGCCCGGCAGAGATGGTACTACAATCTGAAGGTGTCGGGGGTCAACACAAATAACAGGAAAGATGAGAAATGTGCCACCAAAATATGAAATCCAAAGTCCACACTCGTTGTGCTGTAAAGTCAAAACTGCAGATATTTCCATGAACGTATTTGAGCTCCAGCTAAGAAATAAACTCAATTTAGATTGGCAGTGCAGAGGCATGTAAACTCTGAACTAATTCAACACAGTTAATAAGGAGGACACCACAAAACTTACATTTTAATTTGCTATATCAACACAGAAGACAAAACCTACTGCTTACTTTACATGGTGTAGGGATTATATGTTCCCCCCTGTAATACTAACATAGTCACTTATCAGATCATTGTAAATATTAGTTTGCACCAGCCAGCCTGCTCAAATTATTAGCCTGAAACATACCCTTAAGTATGAGTGCTCACTCACCTTACTGTCTCTTTCCAGCTCATTCTTTAACCACTCAAAGTCACTGTATCTTCTTCTCACACAGGAATCCTTCAGTTTGAAAATGGGAAGGTTTGTCTACACAGAGAAGAAAAAAAAAAAACAGCACTTGATTTATACTAAATTCAATCATTTGCACATGTTGGAAAGTGGCCTGATAAACAACTGGCGACTATCATGACTGAGTGCTTAAGGTATTGTGGAAGTACCTTAAGAGACAAAGGGGATATGTGACAAAAACAAATTTCTCTTACTGCCATAATTTGACTAAATTGTTGCATGAAAGTCAACAATTAAGACTTCCACACTAGTTTGAGGTGAGAATGCAGTCCTTTTTCTGTGTAAACCTCTACAGTTGTACCTGGTGCTGCAAATAATGTTTATTTGCATTATCGATCATTTTAGGGGTAATTGATTCATCGTTTTACATGTCAGCAAATAGTGAGAAATGACAAATTCCTAGAGCCCAATATGTCATCTTCAAATTGCTTGTCATGTTACAGTCCAAACCCCAAATATATTAAATTTACAATTATTTAAAAAGCAACAAATCCTGACATTGAATTATCAGAATTGTTTCAATTAATTTTCTGTCAATAAACGTATGGATTAATTGTTCCATCACTAGTTTTAAGTGGCCAGAAATCATTTAAGGAGACTAAATGAATGGACTGTGCATACAAAGTTAAAGCTTAAGTGAATTTTTAAACTTATTGTGTTTATTAGAAATACAATTAAAGATGCCTGCCAAGCAAACCTGTTTCACAGAACACAGATTCAGTGTGAAACTGACACCAATTGATCTAAGTGATTCATTCATTTAAGTATCTCTGAATGCTTCAGTAGTTATAGAATGGGTAATCATTTTGCATGACTTTCCCATGATTCAATGCTGGACAGTCTGTAGACAGTTGAGTGGGATGTAATGAAAGAATGCTTTCCAGTGAATGTTGGTGTCTGTCAACTAGACTGATCTGGTTTTCATAGGTTTGTCTGTAATTGTGAAACAGAAATGACCTTAAACTAGTCAACCCCACCTCTGATCCAGGAAACTGTCACACAGGGTAATACACCTGCATGAGTCTATGAATGTTGTGTTGAAAAAAGCCATTCAGGTGGTGAAAACAGTATATTTTTAAGATGGGCAAACTCTCTTAGGAGACAGCTGCAAAAGGGTTAGGCCCTAACCCTAAGTAGCAATTACGCAATTACAGGGTTAGCATAAGCTTCCTGAAAATAATGTCTTTACACTTTGTATAGCTGTGTCAGCAGTGATTTACTCTAACTTGCAAACTTAACTGAACTTCTAGAGGAGGAAGTTAAACTTACTACTCCTCTTACTACAACCACTAACGTTTCTGTTATGGATACTAATAACGCCCGATTAAGTAAACTTAATTTAAGCAACAAACAAATTACTGCATGCCATGTCTCCCGTTTCCATAAAACCACTGTTAGCGTTCATCATTTAACTACAGTAGAAACTTTAAAAAAAAATGTTTGTTCAAAAGTACTTGGCGTTACAGATCTCAGCGAAAGCTGAAGTAGCGGTCAGCTTTACGGTGTCTGCTGGGACTCCCTTCTTCTCCTAACGTTACTGTCGTTATGTTCCCTCCCGTTTCGCTGGATTTAAAGCTAACTAGCTACATAGCAGTTAATTTAAAATACATTTAACTATAACGTTAACTCACACCAGTGACATGGTTTAAAACTGGAAGAATGCTTTCACCGTGTATTCTGGAAGTCGTCGTCGACGAAACTTCTACATGCCCGCCTTGCTAACTAGATCAAGCAACCCATTGGCAAAACCACACGCCAGGCCTCTGACAATCCCCGGTCCTTGATTTTTACTGGCGCGCCATCTTGAGCCACTCCAGGCGCCTGACGTCAACGTCACAGCCCCGTCCCTGTGTTGACTTCAGCACAGCGGCTAAACATGCTAACTGGCTAGCAACAACACTGCAATTACCAGTTAGCTTAGCAAATAAAAGCTAACACTGCAACAAGGTGTTTTGCCTTGCGGTTCAGACACCTACCCGCATGCGAACTTCGTAAGTTGTGTAACGGTTCCGTCCAACTCCAACGATTTGTGGATCATAAACGTCTATTTCCAGAAAATTGCTGGGGGGGCCGTACGCATCCGTCAGGTCCTGGGGCTTGGAATTCAACCGGCGAGTGTCGGCCACCGAAGGATCTGACATTTTGTCGGGTTGTAATTTTTGGACGACCAACGGCGAATTAGCGTCAAACCAACTAAATGCACAGTAAAGTCTTAAATCTCATCTGAAGACATCAATTGATTGCGATAGCTGATCGTTTCAGCTAGGGAAGTAGCTGACTTGTATCTCTCTCTTCTTGCGGGGGCCAGCCGCCCTACGCCCTACCCTTCTTGAATCTGAAAAATGCGTTGACTCAGTTCCGATCCGTACTGTGTGGGACAGTCTGCACTCCCTCTAATGGCCGAGGAGATAACTGGACAGGGCAGATTGAACTAGGTTGCCTTAATGTCACTCGCTGCAGGTGTACAATTAATGTAACAGCTTTTCACGGAAATAGACAAGTATATTTATTGATCAAAAACAGAAATATACAGCAAGGATTACACAGGTGAGTCAGCCTTGGTTATTATGACAGATATTCTGGATGTAGGACAAACGCTAAAATACAAGTGAGTTTCTCACTTTCTAATAAGTCATACAGTCTGCATTTATAAATGTTGATAAGTTGTTAAAAAATAGATTTTGGTCTATAGCAGATATAGCATTAGTAAGTGATTTTTTTAAACCATTAATTATTTTCTAACCATTAGTAAATTACTTTTAACCATTAAGAAAGCCAAGAGTTTATAAGTTACAACCTATATTAACTGGGGTTTGTTTCATTACACAATGTCTTACAAAAGGTTAAATATATTAAAAATTGACACATTTATCAATACACATCAATACCATATTGCCAAGCTCGATTTAGGCAGAAGAATAAAACTTCAAAGTTGCAAATAAAGAAAACATTAAGTGAGTGAGTGTAAGTGTAAGTGTCCTGAAGAATGAAGTCCTGCTTTGCTGATATAGATTTTCTTTTAGTAATTTTAGTGTGGCTCAAGAACGTAGCTGCTCTGCTGAAGTTACATTTCCTGTAACACAATGATGAAGCTGAGTTGTGTGAAGTATTTGTCTCATAAGGAACTGTATGTTTGAGGGATTGTAAGGAATGAGAGGAAGTAGAAGTTTTAAATGATCTTCGCCTGATATGTGAGGGGAACTTAAATTTATTTTCCTAGTGTAGTGAAATATTTTTAATATATTTTATTTTATATTGTTTTAATATATTTTAGATTAGATACAGATTTTAAATTGTCATGAATTTTTGGATGTTGGCATCCTAAAACATTAATAGCTTTAATTTAATCAATTGCTTTTAAGTGCCTCAAATAGATGCCTCAAATCTGGTTTCTTCCCATAAGGGGAGTCATGAGGCCATAAATCATTTATCCATTTTCTAATCCTTGCAGTCATGCAGGAGATGTGTCAGTCTGTATTGAAGTTTTGGGGAACCCAACCCTGACTGAGATGCCTCCTAAACAAAAACCTGCTCCGCCTCCTCAGACATGACAACATCTGTAGAGGTGGAAGAGCAGGAGGTAGACAGGTCTGACTTGTCTGCGAGGATGGAGGCGGAACAATCAGTTTGGTCGGTGGTCACAGAGAAGGTGGAGCTGCCGGAGCTCTCGCTGTCGGACTGGGGGACATGGCAGTACTCGCTGACAGGACAGGCACGCTCATTGTAGTTAGCCTTAAAACTCTCTTTCAGGCCTTTGGAGAGTTGAAGCCAATCCTTGAGCAAAGAAAAAAATGTATGACTTGACATGATATGGTCAATGATCATGGTCTTGGTCTGTCAGTTGGTCAGTCCACCACTTTGGTCCAGACTGAAATATCTCAACAACTACTGGATGGATTGCCATGACATTTTGTACAGACATTCATGCCCACCTTAGGATGAATTGTAACAACCTTTCAAGCATCATCATCATCAAGTCAAATTTTGACCATCATAATTCCCATCAGCTGTACTTTGTGTTTAGTGCTAATTAGCAAATGTTAGCATGCTAAACTAAGATGGTGAACATGGCAAACAATATACCTGCTTGACATCACCATGTTAGCATTGTCATTGTGAGCATATTAGCAGTCAGCATTTAGCTCAAAGCTCGCATGCCTGAGTACAGTCACAAAGCCGCTAGCATGGCTGTTTACTCTTAGTCCTGTCATTTAATTCTTTCAATGAGTGTAGTAGTTTTTGTCTATAATTTTATTTGCTGCCAAATAAAAAAGGTTAGGTTTGAATACAATAAGGCACAGAGCTCTGGATGCTACTAACCTCTTCGTGAATGATCAGGGATGGCTTGGGAACCATGGGGATGATTCTGAGCCTGTATGGGAGGAAGGCACATTGTCACTCTCAGATGATCATATTAACAGCTCATCTACTGTCCATTACTTTTGTTCCCTGTAGCTCATCAGCATTGTAGTTGAGCGATGTTAGGGATATGGAAGTGACTGATTCAGTTTTGGTTCTCTGCATGCCCCTCTAAGGCATCTTGTGGTGATATAATCTCTACTCTTATGGACTGTGGTAAAAATATCCTGTTCCTTGAATACAAAACATTGCCTCTTACATGTCAAATGATTGAAAGTGCATTAAAAATGTGTTTTATTCCCATCATCACTTACATTTACTGCTGCTTTAACATTCTCACAGCATAATACTAACAACTGATAACAGTTTGATTATGTAAATATTGAGAGTTGAGACTGTTGTTGAGACTAACAAAATGAAAACTGAGGAAATAAGTACACATTGCTGATACTGTGGCTACACTACAACCTTATAAATACCACCATTTACATATGACATATGAGCCAACCCACCCTTCATGGTGCAGCAATATCATGACCATGATCATGAGGATGATAGCACCTGCCACACACATCACTGGGATCCACACAGACCATGTACCATTCATTTGATTAGTGTCTGTCATTGGGAGAGAGAGGTGGATTGTAATTGTTTCATAATCTTCTACGTTTACTGTATTGTGCACATGCAGAACAGCAGATGAATATTGTTAAAAACACCATTGATGTTTAATCATGTGTGCTTTCTTGAAAAAGTCATATAAATTCATGGAGGACATTATGTTGGTCAAATAACCCTGTGCAGATTTAAAGGGAAATAAGTAAGGTTTTTACTGCCCTATTGCCCATACTGGCCATCATATACTATAAATGGGCTGGTTTTTGTGGCCTGTAACTATTACTGACTCCTCAAGTACATTTCTGGCTTTGAAAACCAATGTACCAACCTGTATTGTGTTTGGGAACAAACAAAGAAGAGTGCATACCTCTACCAGCATACGCATTATTCTCAAAATGCTTATTCCACATGTTGGAATTCATCAAAAGGTCTTAAATCTTTTTCACATTAGAGTATGTGCATTTTTGAAGACTGCAGAAAATAGGTCACAAATTTGGTCAAATTCTACTCACATCTAATATGTCGTGTTGCATAGCCATTCAGTGCCATATTCTTTAGAGGCCATGCCTGTTGCCCCTCTATAATTGTATGATGTTTTGAAAAATATTGCCCACATATTGGTTCTGTGCCTGAGTCTTGTTTAGTGTGTAGCAGCTTCTATTGGTTTCCAGTAGAAGTCAGTGATTACTTCATTCTTTCAGTACAAGCTACTGTAAGTTACTGTATATAGGCCTTATTCACTGCAGACATTTTGTAATTTTACCCGTGCTGTTGTTGGATCCCCAGGCCACAGGCTCACTCCATTCACTCCAGAATATAGACTCTCCACAGCTGTTCCCTATTCTGCTCCGCACTTGCAGCTCATATCGGGAACTGCTGGAGGGCAGGTTGATGCAGTAATTCTGCTTCCCAATACTGACATTAGAAGTCTGTGGACAGCAAGATGGAGTTGAGCAAGGAGAGGAAGACAAAAAAAGATAATGAAACAAAGAATAAAAAAGACACATGAGAGACTGACAGAACTCTTTTTTCTGCCTTCAGATTGCCTACCTCCCATTTCTTGTTGTTGGTCCTGAAGCGAACCTCACTCTCCACGCAGTGCGCATTAGTCTGGTTCCAGTAGAACCACAGGTTAGAGTCAGATTCATTCTGGACAGTCAGGCTGGTTGGTGGATTTAATTTGACTGGAGACAACACAGACCATTCAATGATAGAGAATATACAATAAGATGACAAGGTAATAAGGCATACATGTATATATTTTTGAATTTTTATAGCCTGTTTAATGTCAAAATACTAGCATTGTTATTTCTTTCCTGGAAAAACATTATAGATTTAAATTAAAGTTGTGTTGCACCAGTAGGTGTAATAAACTGTCTCGCCTTCATTAATTGGTTTATTATTTTGAATAGTACCTCCCAATGTTACGTTGCACCCCAGTAAATATGCATACCTTTATTTTTAAGATAATCCTCCTTCAGATAACTGTTGTTGCCATGCACCAGTTTAGTGTAAAACGTTTGGAACCTGAGAGCTATGGCATAGGACTGATTACATCCAGTGTTTATGCTGTTCTCTGACAGGTAGGTGGTACACTCGCTGATTTCTCTGACATTGCGGAACCTGTACAGAAATCACAATTTAGTCACTCACACTTAATCATTAGGTCATCTAGGAATATTGGGGAGTTGTCGGGAGCTGTTAATTAGGTAACATAAAAGACCACATATCCTATCAGCGTGGGGACAGGTTTAGCAAAACATATTCCCTTCTAACAAGTTGTACCCTTCACATGTTCATTCTTAAAAAAACAAAAAACAAATGTACTTTATACTAGGGACATGCTATTCTGCTAAAACATGTAATTAAAAAATCTTGTGAAATCTTTAATGTCACCAGTAGCAATTAACATGTTGAATGAACAACAATCTAATACACTTATGATATATAAACAGGGATAAAATAATAGGAAACTGGCTGAAATGGAAACAAACAAAAAAGAACAAAAGAAATTCTGCTGTTGGAGGAACAGCAGATAAATCATATAAGGAGAGTTTAATGCCACACTGACAATTGCAGACCATGATCATGTGTGGAAAGTGACTGCAAACACAATCAGTGCCAGCTTTATCTTTGTTGTTTGTACCTCAGATAAATGCATAAAACAAAAAAGTTGGATAACATCCTATCATATGTTCATATCAAAAGCAAAAGGCTAAAACTGCCCTAATTTGAATAATTGTTTTTACTTCATCTTTCACTTAAGTCCAAAAGTTTACTCTTAGCAGTTTGATAAATTAAGATGACATTACAAAATGTGTTTTATGGTTTGAATTACTGTTGCCAATTACGAACCCGCTGTAGAAGGTGTAATTGACCTCTGGAGTCCCCTGCTTATTCCAGGAACAGTGAACATATTGCAGATGCACCACCAAACAGTCCACATCTGTCAGAGACACAAGAGGGTTGAGACCAACGGAATAGTTTCATTCTGTTTCATTTTCAAGAAAATAAAACAAAACTCATCAGAGTTACAAACACACACACACAAACAAACGATGAGGAAATGGAAGTACAATGACGTCAAGGGGAATTTAGATAAAATGCGCATAATCAAGGAAGTAAGGCTTTACCGTAAAAAAATATAGTTAAAATCATTTGTACATTATGTACATTGTTTATTATGGATTATTAATACTATAGATATACAAATGAATGAACAAGTGAAGCACCTTCACATCGTGATAACCGAAAGTAAAACAATATGATTAGATCTGCCAAAAGCCCTTCAGCAAATTGAATAACTGCTCAGACACATTCAAATAGGCTAAAAACAGTTATTATTAATATCATTATTCACCTATAATTAAAAAATTTGAATTGTTAGGCTTTAAATGTTCTTACCAGGTGGTTCTTTGGCGAACACATGCCCTGTTAGACAGAGAAGTAGGAGCAGTCTAGTCAGCATCGTGGCAGAAACAGGATGCTTTCAGCATGGGGCACAGGTCTACTTCTACATCTGAGTATCGATGCGTTGCACATTTCATTTCTGTGTTTGCTGCTCCTGACTTGACTGTCGTGGGTTTTGCTTCCTGTCAGCGGAAACTGTCGAGATATTAGGCTATAGATCAAGATGACATGCATGCAGTTAGGTCGTATGCTGTATGGCTGAAGTGTAAAATAACACACAGACAATTAAAACATAAAATTAAAAAAATAAAATTGAATATAGGTGAAACCACAAATTGTGTTTATGTGGTCATCAGAGGCAAGGTTATAGAAAATGACAAATGCTTTGTGCAATCACAGAACACAGACTCATACTTTATAACTTGTGTAATTTTTAGTAACTTATTTCAATTTTCCAAGAGCTGAAGTGTCTCCAATATAAATCTGCTTTCCTGCCATTAAAGGAACTGATAACTGTACACTAAAGCCTTACAGCTACAGGAACTACAATAATAATTTAAAACTAAACTAAAAAATCAGTTACTTCATATTGGATAAAAAAATGTCTGTTCGCAAACATAGCTTGAACAGCAATAAATGTCAGATAATAAAGTCAGAATATTTTGTTTTTGAGTTACAAGGTTTTTGTCAGCTGTCAAAAAGCACATGCACAGTTCTATTTAAGCCATTAACCACCATAACTTTTTAACAGAAGAGAAAGTAGAATTATTCTTTTTAGATGTCTATGGTTGTCATCTGTCTGGTTTAATTTCTGTATGTCATACTATACACATCCCTAAAATACATATAAAGATCATTCCTCCATTATTGTGGTTGATGCTGTTTTTTTTATGTTTTGGTTTTCCTTTTTGAATATTTGGACAAGTGGACAATGTGCACAAAAAGGTTTTGAATCTAAATAAAATTGGTTACATGGATAGCAATGTATCTGTGTAGCATCATGTCCACCTTTTTAACAAGAACTAAATGCTGAAATGTACTTTCTGCATGACAGAAGGGCCATGTGAAATCAATCATCAATCATGTACGTCACTTTCTGCGTGTGCTGCTCCAAATTTGAGGTTTGTGGGTTTTGTTTCCTGTCAGAGGAAACTGTTTCAAAAATAACGAAGAAGGTATATCTACATCTGAAATGTGTACAACAACACACAGAAAAATTGTTAAATCTTTTTTTTTGAATAATTAAAGACATACTGACAACCTATATTTTAGTAACCTGTATTACATGCACCACAATTCTAGGAGTAACTAATCCTTCCACAATTTGCGTAACTGTGCTGATGACTCCTGTTTTGCTGATTTAACGTCTTTTTATTTTGGGTGTAGCCTACATGAAATGAATGAATAATAGAACAGAGCACATGCAGTAAAGCTTTTGTTTACCTCAGATGGCATGCTTACAACTCGTAAGCTTATCAAAATCAGACACAAAATACTGATCTCAGTCCGTTCTGTCAAAATGGCAAAATACACTATGTTAAAATGTTATACAAGATCATAACTGCATTGTGAAATTTTGTTTGTAATATGTCCCAGAACACAAACAAGTTTGCCAGTGATCTTTTGCCAGGTCTACTACCAGTATTACCCCAATCATTCACTTCATCAAGAACAAACACTCCACCCCCACATCTGTGATGAACTTTTAAAGTGCCATTCGGTCTCGGACGCCTCAGATCTTTTCCAGTTAATTGGACGGGGGTTTTTGTGTGAACTTACTGTGGTGTTATTACTAATTTTCCTGTTTTTTTAACATCAAAAATGCAGAAAAAGGCATTTTTGCTTATCTCTAACTGGTATGCCTCCGTGTAGCCACACCCACTACATATTCATCAGTTTTGAAAAATGACATGTTCTAATGAAATTAAAATTATTCAGAAATGTAGACATGCCTCAATAATAATTTTAGAAAAACAAAGAAATTAAGGTTGAAACTAAATGCACTGATATTGCATCAAAGGCAACTAAAAAGCCTCACAGTGTTGAATCCGTGATGAATCCGATGTTTGATGGTGCATATGGCTCTGCAGCATAGTCAAGACCATCATAACTGCATCCAAGTTATACATAAAGACCAGAAATCAAGTTAAAAATCAATACAATGACCATGTGGGTGAGCAAGTATTAGAGGAGCATTAGACCAATATTAAAATATTTCAGGAGTTGGCAACAGCTACTCTCCATATTCAGATAAAATTCATATAGTCAACAATGTTTGCACTTACACTTTGATTGATTGACAGGCAGAACAAACAACATTAATGATCTCAGTTCATCTAAACATCCATATTGCAGAAAATCAAACAAAACTTAATGTACTTATTTATTTTGCAAGCCTGTCTTCAAGAACCTGCATCTTTAAACGTTTTGTTGTACACTCTTGAGATGTAAAGCACGGCAAACTGTTCTGGTGAGATATGGCTCTGTACATTACAGTTTTTTTCAAAGCATTGGTCTTTGCTTGGGGTGTGTGACCCCTTCTCACCAGCCTTGTTTGATAACTGTGTGTATTTCCAGAAATAACTATTTTCAAATTCAAACAATATGGTTGTTTCAAAACTATTATATTTCTTAACAAAGTTAAAATACTACATCTGAACCCATCCTGAACCTTCAGCTATGTGAGATCAGCGTGCATTTTATCTATACTTGCATAACTTAACAGCGGAGTGCTAATCATGCTGTTCTATTCTGCACTAACGGAAGCTTTTCCAGCTCTTTTTTGGCAGCACTTGACCAGATTACTAAACAGTAATCCAGATGAGACAATACTATGAATTGTATCACCTGCAAGGTGCAATTTGGACAAAGACTAAATTAAGTAAATACAGTATATTTACTTTTATTTACAGAGTAAAAGTGTCAACTTTCCAAAGCAAGACAATCAAGAACAAAATTCAAAATTAGACCAAAGGAGGCTACATAAAGTAAGTATACAACTAAGCAACTTTGCAACCCTTGTTGGGCTTTGCCGTGAATGTGATTCTGTATGTGTGAGTGAAGGAGTGCCTGTGTGTGATGATTAGGTGATTAGGCCTAAAAGCCAGCTTTCTTCTGTGAAATAATTTCAATACATTTTCTTGCAGATGTGACTTGTGTGAAAAAGAAAAAGATTTTTTTTTTTTATGAGAAAATTGTCCTTTTAAACAAAAGTGTGAATGAGACATGCTGCATTTAAGGTTGTGATGATGGACAACATATATTATACACTCAATACACTTCACAGGTGTAATGATTATATAATGTATAATAAAGTTACACAAGATATAAGTGTATTATAAACAATTTCCGCAAAATCATATTTTAAAATTAACCCTCTGTTTCTTCCTTGTCATGTTTGTTGTTTAATTGTTTGTTTGCGTTTATTTATAGTATATACTTTTAGTGGATTTCATTGTGCAATCTCTTGTGTAATGACAACAAGCCTCAACCCTCAAACACCATGAAGGGTCGCTGTTGGTGTCAGGGCTAACACTAGTTATCAGATGACTTTTATTTTGAAGGACCGGAAGTTCCAGTGTTTTGATAACGGCTGCGGAAGAAGCTGTCATTTGCTGTCGTCTAGCCGATTCCTCGTCCAAGCAGTTTCCCAACAAAACCGATACCAGTTAAACGACAAATGTAACCGTTTCACAGAAAGCCACAATGGGATTTACACTGAGACGCTTTCTTGGTGTTAAACCGTCGAAAGCTCTCCTGTTGTTGCCTTTTCTGTTGACATTCTTGCTCGTCGGGAGCCAAGGCGAGAGCAATGCGATGGACAACGTCGCTACTGAGAGGATGGCTGAGGAAAGCCACCGACAGGACAGTGCCAATCTACTCATATTCATAATGCTCTTAACACTCACCATTTTAACCATATGGCTGTTCAAACACCGGCGATTTAGGTTCCTGCACGAAACAGGACTTGCCATGATCTATGGTAAGACCACTAACGTTAGCTAATGTCAATCAGTTAGCGTCAATGCTAGCTGGCTATGATGTCGTTAGCTCCTCAAACTTCACCAGTAAGCTAGTTTGACAGCTTACTCTCAGGTTTAAGGTTACATGGGGGATGATCCCTGTGAGATATCAGCATACTCTTACTGCTGGGGATAGTATTTATCCAGTTTTATGTACTGTCGATATTAATTTGTCAGCTGTCAAATTAACAATAGAATATAAGGTAATATTGGCAACAGCTTAAAATAGTTGGAAAATATAACATATTAAAGTAGCTACTCATCATCCCCTTTAACTAGTCATTCAACTGCACCATCATCACCTGCATTTTCAGTATGCATTAAAAAGCTGCTTTGATGAATCGGTTCAATGGATCATCTTTTCTTTCACAATAAAGCCCATACCTTTCAGATTAATTCACTTGGCCCAATTCATATTTGTGTTTTTTGTAAGACCCCAATCTAATTAAAGTATTTAGCACACCCAAATAATTAAAAGCAGGTGTTTTAAATAGAAGCTCACCCTATTAGATTGGGGTTGCACAAGGAACCAGACAAGCAACCTCAGTGTCCTCCTTTAGGACTCATTTTTATAAACTGGCTTTTAATGAGTTTTTATGATGATGAATTTTTTTCAGTTTTTGTGTCTCTGAAGCATGTCGTGAACTTGTTTTTGAAAAGTACTATATAAATAAGGGATATTATACTACTGATCCTTGGCTAACCGCTCCCTCTCTCCTCCCCCTCCCTAAAGGCCTGCTGGTGGGTGTGATCCTGCGGTTCGGTGTCCATGTGCCCCAGAGCACGAGTGACGTGATCCTCAGCTGCGCCGTCAACGCCAGTCCTGCTACACTGCTGGTCAACGTCAGTGGGCGATTCTACGAATACACTCTGAAGGGGGAAGTCAGTCGGGGTAAAGGTCACCAAGTGCAGGACGATGAGATGCTGAGAAAGGCAAGGGGATGAACAGATGGAGGATTGAGTGGAGGGTGCAAGTGGTTGTTTTTGGTGTGCTGCTCTCACCCAGCATATGAAATTACCAGCTGGCAGGTGCCAAATATGGCAGAAAAATGCCTTATGAATAAATTGATAAATGTTTGTCAGTAACTGAGATGAAAACTCTCAAATTCTGTGATTAAATAAAGTTGGGTGCTGCCTGTGTGACTGTACATAGTGTGATTAACAACCTCTGACAGATATCTAAACATAATTTTTGTCTATAAAAATGTTGGCAGGTAAATTATGTTAATTTGATTCAACACGTGGGGAATTCACTACTTAAAAATAGATTTATAACCTCTTCTGACTTACCACTGTCTTCAGGTGACCTTTGACCCAGAAGTGTTTTTCAACATTCTGCTGCCTCCCATCATCTTTCACGCTGGTTACAGTCTGAAAAGGGTAAGAGGGTTAAAAGGACTTATCATACACTAATTATGTAAATTTCAATAACATTAATAACATTTCAGATTTTTCACAAATAAGATCTTAAACAAATCAGATAATATTGTTTATTTATAGGGCTTATTATTCTCTACAGTATTGCCATGCAGCACAATGCAATGAAACAGATTTTATGTGGGAGTTTTCATATATAAGTTTGCAAACATGTTGAGATATTTTTTTTATGATTATTGTGATATTTGTCTGTATTACCCCAGCCTAACTACTAGTACTAGACTGCCTCTGTTCTAATAAATGTGTGTCTTTGTCTGTCTCAGAGACATTTCTTCAGAAACATTGGCTCCATCCTGGCCTATGCTTTCATGGGAACAGTTATCTCCTGCTTTGTTATTGGGTAAGTCATTTGGTTGTCTCTGAAATGACCTCAGGAGGTGCTAATTTGTTTTTACCTTCAGACTCAAATACAGTAACAGTTAGAAGATTTTGCCTTTTTATGACTTGCACACATCCTTCTTTTCTGCTAGGCTGATCATGTACGGCTTTGTGTCCTTCATGAAAGTTGTGGGCCAGCTTGGGGGAGATTTTTTCTTTACTGACTGCCTCTTCTTTGGCGCCATCGTTTCGGCAACAGACCCAGGTAGGAAGTGCCATAAAACATGGTTTCCAGAGTGAGATTGTTACTCAACATTGTCTGTATTAAGTATGTATATTATGGAAGCAGCGTGACACCTTATCGTTCCTGTTATTGGATAGTGCAAGTTATTTTATTGTCATGTACACAACAATTACAGTGAAGCAGTCGTTTCTTAGATCTCAGGCTCACTCCAAATGCAGATATTTATAAAAGAATATACAGTATATGTATAAAGAAAAATCACGGAAGTGGAACAAAATCTAATTAGAATCTAAGACATTAAATAGTGCAGCAGCTAAAATATAGGAATAAAATATAATAAATATTAAATAAAATATAAAGTAAATATAATACTGTGGTAGCCTGGTGAGTAATAGTAAGCATACATAAGCTGTAATATAAACAGGTAATGTAGTATGTACAGTATATACATAATGAGAACAGATTGTAGACAGGGTATGCCTCATATAAATATATATACTGTGATGGATAAAAAACTTATAAACAGTTAATAAATATAAATACCAGTGTTTCTGTTTTAGGGCTTTCTGCGCTCCTTTCCTGCTGCACAGTATTTGTGTGTATTATACGCTTAAGTGTTTTTTCTCCTCTGTGTCTCAGTGACAGTGCTTGCCATCTTCAATGAGCTAAAGGTCGATGTGGACCTGTATGCTCTACTCTTTGGGGAGAGTGTCCTCAATGATGCCGTGGCCATCGTCCTCTCTTCGTAAGCATTAATGAACACACAGCCCACACAGCAACAATATATACATTTCAAGAGTAATGTGTCTCTTTCCCCTGGTTCATGAATAGATCGCTTCTTATCTTCCTGTCTGTCCAATAGAAGTGTTGGGGGACAAAATCCACAGCCCTCTTTTTGTGCAAAAAATGCGTCCTAAGTTCAATTGAAGCGAGGCTCCAGTATTCTGAGTTAGATGAGTCAAGTGAGTGTTTTTGCAAAATTACTTACTTTTTGGTGCACAATTGAGCTTTTTGTTTTCCTATACAGTGTTTCCTTGCTGCGCTGCAGCTGAGGGATAGTAAAACAAAGAGGGACAACTGGAACTTTGGAAGATACCTGCTGGTTTTGTCTCACTCTGACTGTTGAAGCCTCATATTAGCTTCAGATGAACTTTAAAATGGATTTTTACACAGAGCAAGGACTGTGGATTTTGTCCCCCATTACTTAAATTAGAAATGCATTAGGAAGGGATATTTTCTAGCCAGTATGGACAGGAGAAATAAATTACAGTGACCAATAACTCTTGAAATGTACATACATACATACATACATGCCCACATGTATTGTTTTAAGACAGGCTTAAAAAAATTTGAACCTACCCTTCAATTCCTAGTTCTGTGTTAATGACCTGCACTGTAACGAGGCTAATTGTGGCAAATTCATCTTTTTGTGTTGTACATTGCACATGAATGGACACTAATCATACTAACGTCAGTCCCTGTCATTTCACTGCTTGCCTTCCTTCACCCATCCGTGTCATTCATCGCCTGCCTGTACGTATGTATGCAGTGTTCTCCTCCGCTTGGAGAAGCAGGGTAGGCAGGGTGCTGGAGCTGTGCTCTCTCCAGGAGATGATGGCCCACTCTGGCCCGAAGGGGCGGAGGAGTGGCAGGGTGAAAACCAGACATTGACTCCCCGGTGGGTGGGCGGGCGGGCTGTTTGCGTGGTTGTGCTGGCAGTTATAGTGTTAGAACCTGATCATCTCAACTCAGTGGATGTGATGCTGATCTTTTACTTAGAATGTAGCCTTGAACCACCACCCATTAAGATGATTGCTGCCCTCCCCTACACCCGGCTGCCGCTGCAACCCTTTCATATCCAATCCTTATAATTTTTCTGTTTTCTCTATGCTTTCTATAGTCCCTGCAAATAACCAGAAAATACAACTTTTTCATGAAAGTTTTGGTAATCTATGTGTGTAAAAGGTGTTTTTCTGCTGAAGCGTAGTGCTGGTGATTTGCTTTGTTGGTCTTGAGGTAATTTGGGCGCTACTCCTCATAAAGGTGTAGCACCTGAATTGGCTGTTTTTTATTGGATATCAACCAAATGGTGTTGAGAGATCCAAGATCCAGTTAGAATTAAGCATGCAAGACCCTGACCTTCTCCCATTTTATGACTGTAAAACCCAACTCCAGTCCATGTGTGTGAAGTCTGTGTTCCTATTTTGTTTTTTAAAAGGCTAACCAAAATCCTCTAAATTCATACAATAAATGTAATATCAGCCATTATTGGATTTGGGTTGCTGCAGGTTTGATATGATGCCTGACTTCATCTTGAAAATCTCTCTGTTTGTGAGCATGTGGTTTCACATTTGACCAGTTCACCTACCTGGATTCTTAGTGTCTATTTCCTTTTTTCTATGTAAGATATTGTCTGTTATTATCTGCCCTTCAGCTCCATCGTGGCATACCAGCCTGCAGGTGACAACAGCCACAGCTTTGAGGCCATGGCCTTGTTGAAATCCTTCGGCATCTTCTTGGGCGTCTTCAGTGGATCCTTTGCTCTTGGGGTGGCCACTGGAGTCATGACCGCTCTCATATCCTTTCACCTGTTGCTTAACATCACTTAGTGTACATTTATATTCATTGGCATGCATGAGCAGCAACAGAATAACGCTAAAGGGTTTGAAACAGTTGCCTTCTAACTCATGAAAGTTGCTGCTGTTTAATCATTATGTGGGTAGCTTCGAGTCGTATTTGACTTAGAACCTGAAAAGCTGGGCTGTCCCAATCGGTGCTTACTTACGTATACAGCTTTATTTGTTTTATTTCATCTCTTCAGATTGTCTCATTTTACCAAGGCGATGTCTTTCTTTCCTCATACATATTTATACATGTCTGTGTTTCTGAAATGTGCCACCTCTTGTTTTGCTCCTTGACGTTCAGTTTTCATCACGTGACCAAGTTCACTAAGCTTAGGGACTTCCCCTTGCTGGAGACAGCTCTCTTTTTCCTCATGTCCTGGAGCACCTTTCTATTGGCTGAGGCCTGCGGATTCACAGGTACACCTGCACACGGCACTTGTGCATGCAGTTTCAACATTTTGGCATCTCATTTTGACTTTGTGTTAGTCTAAGGCTTTTGACAGAAATACATATTTTAGTCATTTTATTATTCTTAGTTTTTCGATTAGTAAACAATTTAGTCTAGTTTACTTTTAAGATTTTTTTAAGATTGGGTCTAATTTTTGTCGTGTATTTTTGTTTTTTTTCCCTTTCCCCTAACCCTCTATGAAATATTTACAGTGACTTTTCATCAAGCACCCAAATATTTTTTCCTGTTTTAGGTTTTTTTCTTAGGAAGTTCCAACTGTCACTTAAAAATGATGTCGCGGTAATTAGTACAGCAAGGGCAGATGAATCATTGACACGAGGGCAAATTAACTCACCAAACCAACTGAGACACAGCCTCAAGATACATAATGTCACTGGACGCTGTAGATGTTGGTTTATCACAGTGTGATGGATGCATTTATTATATAGTTATTCTTGTGTACCACCAGAAGGACACAGACATTGTTTACCTGAACTAACTGTCCACATTATCGTCACGTTTTATTTTCGAAAGAAAATGTAATACATTTGAGCGTTTTTGTATCACGGTTTATTTTGATGTTTTTGCTACTTGAAAACGAGATGTTGATAATAATTAGCATTTATTAGTAATGATTAAAGGATAAGGTGGGTCAATGTTCTATATTTTTCCTTTTGTCAGCAAATCCTATGAAGACCAGAACCAACAATGTGTTAGTCTGTCTCTCAATACTTTCTGACCTCCCCACCCATTGGTTCTTACTGAAGACATAAGTGTAAAAAACCCCCCCACCACAAATAGATAGTTTCATTTTTTAAAAAGGTTCAGTAATTTCCTAAAACTACTGGTCACTGTACTTTTAGCAAACTTTACTCAAACCAGGGTATTTAGTGGTTTTGTTGGGGACTGTCTAATTCAGCCGATTAATACACATTTTGTGCTCTAGTGAGTATTAACAGCACTGGGACAGTGTACAGTATGTGGGACTGACTTAAACTGCAATGGACAGGTTCATGGTAATGAAAGAACATGCCACCGTGGCTCATACACAGATAAAACTTGTTAGGAGGATCAATTTGACCAATTTTTGTTTGACCACCTCTAGTAAAATATAATTCAATGTGTTCTGAGTAATATTGAAGTGAGATCTGTATATCTTTGTTTTTGTATTCAGGCGTAGTGGCTGTGCTGTTCTGTGGGATCACTCAGGCTCACTACACCTTCAACAATCTCTCCCCTGACTCTCAGGACAGGTCCAAACAGGTGATATGCAACCACATATCTTGATCTCATTGTATCTACTATCTTTAAACAGCTTTAATCATTGTTCTCTAACAGTGTAAACATTCTGCCAAGACCAATACTGCTACTACTACTAATAGTATATTGATGATAATAAATGGCTTTTATTTGTATAGAATTTCAAGAGAATTATTACAGATTACAGATAAATGCCTTGAGTGAAAATACTCAGAAGAGTGGATGTTTTGCTTCTTTGGCAATAGTACAAAGCATCAGTTACATTACTGTTAAGTTGCAGAAAGTTCTCAGAAAGCTGATGTCATCTATGCACTGAAGTAGAGAGCTGATAGTTGTTATGGCAGCGAGTCCTACAAACAAATGTAGCTCTGTGTCATCTGGGTACTGTTGGAAATAGTTTTTAATAATACCAGTTAATGGAAGCATATAGAGGCTAAATAACACTGACCCCAGCACCCTACCATATCACCACACGGCATGGCAAGGTGTTTGTTGACATGAGTGTGTAGCACAGAACTGTGTTTCTGAGGGGTTGGATAGGATCTGAACTAGTGGAAACTCGTGGTCATCTGTATCAACAGCAGCCGTGAGACTGAGGAGGACCAAGATATAGTTTTCTGTATCCATTTATTTCTGTATTTATCTCTAATAACTCCAAGATAAAAACTGAGAAATTCAGTTTGAGGGCCTGAAAACCAGACTCAATGTTTTTTCATTAAGATCGTTTGCATTGAGATAGTCACTTAGCTGGATGGACACTATCTCCTCAGTTATATTCAGGACACCAGCTGATACTGTTGAAGTCGTTTTGAGGATTTTAAGAGCAATGTAACTTTAGTGAGTAAATTAAGAGCAGGCGCTGACAAAGTTCATAGATACTACTTTTGGTAGCACAATGTGGTGGTGGACTAATTGCTTGTGTCTTTTATTGCAGTAACTTTATTATTAAAGAATCTAAAAAATAAACTCATCATAATTCATTTGGGGAGGGTTTACATGAGATTTGGGGGAGTTAACATGTCCAACATGGCAAAAACCATTACCATTCATATCAACATCTAGCTGGCATTTTTCTGAAAGCTATACACATGACTCAGCAGTAAATATGGCTGAGCAATACAGTTTGATATTTTACTGTTTACTAGGAATGTAAACATTTTTTCTATGTTTGAAACTGTAATATAGAAGGAAGTAGAAATCCTGCACACTGTTGCTCACTTGTACTTACTTTATTTAGATATAAATCTTATCTGAATTCTGGTTCTCTTGTCTCTTCCCCATCAGTTGTTTGAGCTGCTGAACTTCCTGGCAGAGAACTTCATCTTCTCCTACATGGGTCTGACTCTCTTCTCCTTCCAGTCACATGTCTTCAACCCTATGTTCATCATCGGAGCCTTTGTATCCTTTACTAAACAAATCAAAGTCTTCCTGGATGCGCCAGAGATGATTGGCTATCTTCCCACAGAACGACTTGTGGTTCTTTTTGTCTCCCATGAATATAGTAAATGATGCCATAGTTCTTGTTTGTTTTTATCTATAATAGACTATTACAGTCCAGGTAACATATTCACCCACCCTGAGGCTACACCTGCCTTCATCAGTTATGGATAGCAACTCCACTGTATTTAAATACATCATGATACTAATGCTGCCAATACTGATAATAATACAGTACATTCATACAGTATATGATATATTTTAAAGAATATTTTATTCAGTGCTTCAGGGAGCCCAAGAATAACAGAACTAGCAAACAGATTTGTCAAACATGAGGTGGAATTTCCAAATTGCTATCTACCCACAATTATTTTCCATCCTAGCATGCACGTGCTGTATTACTTTGCAGTGTGTTGTGTCCTTGACTTTCCTGCATTGTGTAGGTGGCCGTGTTTCTGGGCAGGGCGGCAAACATCTACCCTTTGTCCTTCTTGCTCAACCTGGGCCGCAAGAACAAGATTGGATCCAACTTTCAGCATGTCATGATGTTTGCAGGTACGGGGCTGAGACAGTCAAGTCTCTGTTGTCAACTCTGGGCTCTCAAATCGTATACGTATTAAAGATAAGGAGTCGTTAAAGTTTCTCAGGTGTGGACCAAAACTACTAAACTACTTCTCAGCTGGGACCTGGTTCCATTAAAATAAACTGTCAGTGGAACTGAGCAAATCCAAGCCTGTAGTTTAGATAATGGTGTATAAAGACAGTCTCCGTCTAGACCAACAACACCACTCCTACTCAGATAGTGTTATGAATAAGAGCCCCTACGTCAGCTGACATTTACTGTTGCAACTGGCTAATAGAACTCACTTCCATGTCTCTGAACTTGTTTCTTTGTTTCTGAACCCACAGGGTTATTTCCTTTTATTATGCAGAACATTTAAACCATTTGTGTTTAACAAGCTTGAATATAACTGATAAGCACTGTGACATGTTATGGTGATCGATGCCTATACATACCACCAGCCTTGAGAGAAAAAAACAACTACATCAGCACAAGGTGCAGAATGAGCTTGCCAACAAATGTGCAGTAGTAAAAAAAAACAAAAATGAACCCAAGAACAGCAATGTTAAGTTAAACATTGTGTGGCTTTTCTTGGGTTAATGATAAATGAAAATGTGCCCATTGCCTCAATCTATGTCTCTTTAACACTACCTTTTGGTGAAACACACATAATTTTCATTCTCATACGGTCTTGTTGTTGTGGTCTCCTTCTCCAGGTCTGCGTGGGGCGATGACCTTTGCTCTTTCTATCCGAGACACGGCGACTTATGCCCGTCAGATGATGTTTTCCACCACCCTCCTAATTGTCTTCTTCACTGTCTGGATCTGCGGAGGGGGCACCACGCCCATGCTTACCTTCATGAGCATACCGTAAGGCTGGGCATCTGTTTATATGCATTTGTCTCTCTGTTTGTGTGTGTTTCATCCGCTCTATTGAACGTTTTTCTGCTAGTCACTTTTGCTACCCTTTTCTCTCTCAGCGTGGGTGTGGACTCTGATCAAGACAACTCTGTAAGTAATTAGTACAGATTGAAATATCTGTCTTTTGTTTTGGTTGCTAACCTTAAGTAAAAATAAAAATGTATAAATAATGAAACAGTAACTAATTAAAAATGTTCTGCTTTACAGAGTTCAGCCGTGTTGGATGGGTCACAGCGGAGGAACACCAAACATGAGAGTGCCTGGCCCTTCAGGATCTGGTATAACTTTGACCACAAGTATCCTTTGAGCCATGGATCACATATTTAACATCCTGTCTTCAGAAGTGTGGATGCTAGATTTGGCTTTGGACACCAGAGGGTGCTCTTTACAAACTAAGAAATATACAGCAGTAGGTTCTTCTTTCTGTACAGGAGGTTTACAGTATTTTCCAGCATCAAACACAATATAGTACAGGTACAACACAACAGTCCTTGACAGAGCTTGTTCTCCAGCTACCTGAAGCCCCTCCTGACCCACAGCGGCCCTCCCCTCACTGCTACTCTGCCTGCTTGTTGTGGACCGCTGGCACGATGCCTCACCAGCCCACAGGCCTATGAGGTTTGGACACACAGCCTAATGTAATACAGTTGAAGTAGTATATACCATTTTTACAGAATTTAAGATGAACAGGAATTAACTTTGAAATCTGTTGTCCCTGGGCAGGTAGACAAAAAACAACCACAAAACAGCAAATACACTACATAAAACAGGACAATACATAAAAGTCCATCATTGTGAGATAATAAATAGAATCAGTATGATAATTAATAGTCTAGATTTTGTTAGTCCATCTATTAAAAGACCTAATTAGGAGTCATAGCAGGTCTTGAACTTGTGTGTTGAAATTAGGTTGAAGCTCCTCTTCTGTGTCCATTTGGATTTTTTGAAGTTTTTTCCAGTTCTTAGTTCATCTGTCCTTCTCCTGTGACTGTATTCATCCTCATCTCTTCATTCCCTTTGCTTTTCTTTTTTCTCCTCTCCACACACCAGAACGAAGGTCAGCTCCACGACGACGACTCTGACTTCATCCTGAACGATGCCAGCGTGAGCTCCATGTACGCTGACGTCACTGTCAGCACGGACGCCTCCGGATCCCACACCATAAACAGCAAGCGCTCCACCACCAGCACCGGGGGTGGTGGCGGCCCGTCTGATGAAGGTCTGGATCACGAGCTCGCCTTGGCGGAACACGAAGTGGCGATCAGGGGCACCCGCCTGGTTCTGCCCATGGATGACCCAGTGGAGCCCCCGATGACTGTCACCCTGCCCCCGCCACCCTCCCCGCCGCGCTCCGACCCTCGCAGGCACAGACTGTAAGAAGGCTTGCACTGTCAGAATGCACTTTGTTGTTTTCAGCTTCAAAAATCACAAATCACAAGAAAATGGCATCTGTTTGTTGGTTTGGATTTTTGATTTAAATGACAAATAGCTATAGTACGAGTTATATATAAGCACCACCTCACCTGTCTAACGTGGTTTTAAAATAAACTTGAGGCGTGCTTGATTTAACTTGAATGTGAATGCACTACATGTAAGGTAAGGTACTGCAAATCAAGTGCGCCCTCAAGTTTAAAAGGTTACTTAAAATCATGCAAGATGCACATTTAGCCACCATTCAAGGAAACTAAACAATGGGGCTGTAGTATTTGCTCCTACGTGTGTAGTACTGTGGTGATATGCCAGTGCTGTTATCTATGCTCTCAAAAAAGGCCCAACTCCCTCCGGCTGTATTGGGCGATCCCTTAATGTTTCATATGCATTTTACTGTTTCCTCTGTGGTGAAGTTGCTCCTCTAAATAGGACCTGTATTTGTCTAGCTTCATTTAAGTATTTGTAAGTTGACCTACATTAACGAACATTTAGGGCAGTTCACTTTGCTGGTACCACTTAGTAAAGTTCAGTGGTGTTAAAGAGCATTTCCACAGACTGGTAAGTGTGTGGTATGTTTGCCTGCTTTTCAAAGGTCATTGGAGAGGAAGTTTCAAAGAGGACTAACTGGGGATTGTGGGTGTGATTGAAGGTGGGAGCAACTAGACAAGGACTTTGACATCTGTGATGGAAGCAGTATTAGGAGTTTTGAATTTTAACAAAAGACTGTCAATAGATAGACCAAAAAAAAACAAACAAAAAACTCAAACAGAGCCCAGGAGCATCTCCACTATCTTAAATGTTAGCACTGCCTGCCTCTTTCTTTTCTTGATCAGTCTTCTCACTTAATCATTTATTTATTTAACAGAAATTATTTATTTATACAATGATTTTTTTCCCCAATATTTTATTTATTATTTATTTATTGTTTTGTAGTGTGACATTAGTGATTATCTTGCCCTGTTCAAAAATAGGACTGCTGGGCTGGGTGGTGAGTGGCTGTTAAGCACCCCCCCCCCCCCCCCAAAAAAAAGCACCACGACTCTTCCCACACGAAGTACTGTAGGGAAGTCACGAGGGAGGTGGATATTCATTCGAGGAATTTGTCGTTCTTTGCCATGTGTGCATGTTAAAATATCTCCATCCTGTTCTGTAGCAGATCCTTCTACTTTATACTTGGAAACTAGAGCTTCCCTGTGTGTGTATTTTACAAATGTGTGCGTGTGTGTGGATGATGTCAGAATGAAATTGTCCAAATCTACTGACGTGGTTTTTAGGGCTAATGTCTGTTTCTGGGTTTTCTGTCGTCATCTGGTTTAGTAATTCACCTTCTTCTCAAAAAAAAAAGAAGAAAAAATTAACTGCCGTGTCTTTGTGATGTTGTATCATCAAATATGACTCTGAGGGCTGGCTGAACTGTTTTGAATTAAAGTGCCTATTCAGAAATTCAATTGCTTAATGTAGATTTGTACATATTTTGATTTGCCAATGTGCAGTAAAATGATCTTTCTTGGTTTTTATATGACACTAAACCCTTTGATTGCTGTTGAATACTGTATTCCCGGTTATAATTAGGCTGTTAGGTGACTGCCTGTAATGTAACTATTTGTTTTTGGTGTATTCAGAGGTGGAGAGCCTGAAAGAGTGCAAACTAAAACATTGTACTTTCATTAATAGGAAATAACAAGTATCACATTTAGTTTATCAGCTATAATCTTTCTCTGAACAATGTACTTAAGGAAAATGTTTTCATTGTTTAATTAGGGACCGAATTTGAATGCAGCAAGAACCTGGTGACCTTTTAGGGTTTTTTTTTTGCCAGTAATGTGAAGGTGGTATCCTCACGTTTTCTGCTGAGTGGGTATGATATTTATGACCGAGGTAGAAATGAATTCCTGGTCAAAATCACATTTTCATTTTGATTGTGTCAAGCTGCACGAGCTGTCTTTTTGATCTTTAAGCGGTATTCTTAATGAGTTTCTGCATAATCATCCAGAGATATGGACATTAGTTAATTAGCATTTAGTTCTTTCAGTAACGTACCCTTTGATTTTCATTTGTTATTTAAATGTAATCGAACCATCACCTTTGTTTATGTGGGAAAGAAACAGTTGTAAAACTAAAAATCTGAACATGTTACGTTTCTACTGTTTGTAAAAACTGTTAATGACAGTTGTATTTGTGAAAAGTACACCTGCAATAGGTCTATATGTGAATGTTTTTAAAATGTGAATTTATGTTGAGGGTTAAATAATCTGATTGAATAATTTTCCCTTGTGTAATCCAGAAGTTAACAGTGTCAGACATCTTGCAAGTGTACTAGAAGAAAATAAAAACAATTCTTGAAAATGATACGTCTTTCTTCTATATCATTAGGCTACTTAAGGAATCTCAATTTTTATTTCATTTTCCATCTCTGCAATCATTTATTCTTCAAAATTCTTACTTTTCGCTTTAATGCTCATGTACAATTTACCTCTTTGACAAGAGTCTCATGTCATGGAGATTCATCCACTGATGAAGACTGTGAGATGCAATTGAAAGCTCTGGAAAAAGTAAGTGGACTTAATATTGTTTTTTGTACCATTTCCAAGGTCAAAGATGAACCTTCATGCTCCATTTTCTGTTTGTTCACTTTCCCTAAAATGATGTCGGCAACAACTAATAAGTAGCCTATTCCTTGTCCTGGTAACACTAACATTATTGCAAACTAGCTAGTATAACGAGGCTGGTGTCTTTTTAGTTTATTTGTTAGTTTTAATTTGAAGGTAAATTCACTCTTCGCTTCTTTTCGAACGTCACGGTTACTCTCTTATTTTGAAGGTTACAAAAATCCTATTTCCGGTGTTAGCCTGGTTGGTTGTGTCACGCTTGACGCAGCCGCAGATGTCAGTACTTAAAACGTGTGAGGGTCTCGTTAAAGCGGAGTTCCGCTACCTCCACACAGTTCAGAGAGCACCGCTCATCCGCGCTGCAGTCACCGCCCTGAACCCGGTAAGCTGGCTGATGAGCACCAATGTATTTCTGTACACAGTCTAACCAAACCTCTTTCTTCATTAACTTGTTTTTAGACAAACCCGACCAGTTAGGCTACTGCAGGTATGTTCTGTACTTTGCACTTGTCTTGAAATTGTCGCCAAATCTTTTACTAGTCCACTGTTAATATGTGACCATTGTTAAGTTATTGATTTGATTGAAAATCCAGCTCATGGCTGATCACCTATACAGAATGTCCCACTAACAAACGTACAGTAGCATGTTAACCGTCTTCCTCTTTCACACATCTTATGATTTCATACACGTTTCACTTGCAAAGCAGCAGTTTGATACTCAGAGGAAACAAGCCTTAAAGTTGTCTGGGGCGTTGGCTGTCTGTCTCTGTAAGAGTGTGTGTGTGTGTGCGCGCGCGTGTGTGTGTGCGTGTGTGTGTATGTGTGAGCTACAGTTACATGCTGACTTGTGGAAGCCTGGGCTGCTCCTGAAATCTGTTTCCAGTTAGGAAGCCTCCTTTTTTTTTTCACCCAGTGATGGAACCACTGAGGCTAAAAAAAATGCATCACAGAGGTCAATTAAAATTCCTGTACTTATATTTTTCATTGTCGCGTGTGTGTGCGCGCGCGTTATCCATGTAAGTGATGCATATGGCTTCAGTGTTTGCTCTGCCAGCTATCGTTATTCTGCACAACGTTGTGAAATAAATTCAGGATCCATTTGTGCGACTGACCTCTTTCTTCCTTACACACACACACACAAGTTTAGGGTGTAACAGATCTCATATGACATATTGTGTGACTGCAACCCTTTAAGATTTAGGAAGACAACTCTGATTATTCATAAACTGATGTGTCCATTAAATGACCCCAAAACAAGACTGAAAGAGGAAGTAGACATTTTCTAGTAAGGTTACAGAAGTTGTTGCAACTGGAGCAAAATGCCATCATAGCATAAATTTTTTGGTTAAAGGCTAGTAAATGTTGCTGATTTTTCATATGGAAGTACATTCATTTCTAACAGCACACACTATTGCACCAGGAGAGCCATATTTGTGACTGACCTTTCGCTGGCTGACAGACACACACACACACACACACACATACACACCAGAAGGCCGTAGGGAGTTTTTAGCTTGATTCGAAGCCAGTGCCTGCATGTTAAAGAAATTACCATGAGCTCAGTCCCGTAAAATACATCACAGGCTCATAAAACTTTATGCAATTTGTCTGACTGTATGTCATGGTAACTCCCTGTTGTGTTTTGCCTGTTGTGATTTTAATAGGATAGAATGTAAATGGGTGACAGGCACTATGTTTTTCTTTTCAATGATCCCCAATGGTAAACTCCATATTTTTAGTGGAGTTTTTAAATGGAGTTCTGCAGTTTTAGTGCTCTGACAACATGAAGGTGGAATTGGTTTTGATTGAGAAACTTGGCAGTGTGTTATCTATGACTGTGAGGTTACACTTTGGTTTTTGTACAGATTAAGCAAACAAGATATAACATGTTAATTAGTGAGCTTTAGAGGTGCTGGTAGGCAAATTGTGTTACCTTTGGGCAGAACCAGGCTAGCTGTTTCCAGCCTTTATGCTAAGCTAAGCTAACAGTCTTGTGGCTGAAGCTGATTTTTAAAACGCACAGACATGAGAGTGACTTCGTATGAACCCTGACGGATGCTTCGATACAGAGCACAAGAGATCTTCACAGTCACCAAATCTCAACCTAACTGAACAGCTATGGGAGATTTTGTAGCGACATGTTAGACAGCACTCTCCACCACCACCATCAAAACACTAAATATGTGAATATCTTTTGTGAGTCATCCCTTCAGTAGAGTTAGAGAGACTTGTAAAATCTATGCCAAGGAATACTGAAGTTGTTCTGGAGGCTCGTGGCGGCCCAACGTCTTACTAAGATACTTGACTATGTTGGTTTTTCCCTTTAATTTGGCACCCATCTGTGAGTTTACTCAGCCTTGTGGTTTAACAGTTCAAATGATGGCAAATGATCTAATGTTTGGTCCCCTGATGGGACATTTACATATATTTTAAAAACAGAAATTGCTATGTTTGGCATTCATTTAGAAATGGTTCAGTTCAAGTGAGGGTTTAGTGTGGTCACTGTTAGGATAATAATCTGGAAGAATGGTTAGAAACTGAGATTTGCAGGCATTTTGTTGGTTGGAGATTCATGAAGGGAGATTGGAACTTGTTGGAAGCAAACAGGCCCTCAAGGCAGCACTGAGGGCTTAAATGTCCCAACATTAAATCATTTTAACATTAAATTTTACTGTTGGACCTTCAATGGTGCTCCAACAGGACTGATGTGGTGCCAGTGTGCCCTCTCTCTCTCTCACACACAATTTCATAGATATTCATGGACATTGGTCGGGGGGGGGGGGGATGAGTGCAGAAACAGAAGGAGCATGTAACTCAGATGATGAGAAGAGGTTGAAGTACAGCTAACCAGCAGCTTCTGGTAAAACCATCATGTCTGTCCTGTTGTAGCGGGACATGCTGCGTTTCTTCAACCTCACTTTGCACGACTCAGATCTGTTATATCGGCTTTATTCCGCTGTCAGGAATGTGACTCACCAGCGCCAAATAAAACAATTATCTTTCTTTGTAGGCCAATGTGGAGCACAAATGTTTAGCCGAACTTGCTGCTCAGTTTCAAATATTGATGTGTATTTATTTTTTGAGATAGTATGACTGGAATTGGGGGTGGGAATGCTCCCAGTGTGATGTTGCTGCAGTTGGGCCATAATTTGGTCGATACAGTGATCTTTAAAGCTGCTCTTATTAGTATTTTTATATTAAAAATGGGTCAAATGACTATGTGTGAAGTGAAAGGTGTCGCTCATTGTGACGAACCCACAGAGAACCAGGCAGGCAGCTGTTCGTTGAAAAGGCTCTGATACATAGTGGAGCATTTAGCAGCTAAAGAGCCACATATTTCCCCCTCAGGAGTTGGTGAAGACCAAAACAGAGCTAAAAGAACAATATCATCAGGTGGCCAGAAACATGACTCCAAATGAACATTAATGTTGTTCTGTGTCTACTAAATAGGCAAATGTTTGTTAACATGTTTGACAACTTTACAAGGTGATATGTAAATGTTGTGTTTACAGTTTGTTGCACCACTCAAAAAAATCTATTAATACAGGTTTTAGTATGAAGGTTTTCTATTTATTTTGTGACTGCAAGTTTACATTTTTTCGTTTACAGTGAAAAGTATTACCATTATTTATTTCATGAGTCTGTGATGTTCTGTGCATTTATTCAGTCATTTCCTACATTTCCCAGAGTATCAGAGGAGCCTTAACTTACGTCTGTCAGTCTATGGTAGTTGTGTAGATGTATAGATATTTGTATAGACACACAGCCAACTAGTTTGTGAACATTATGTCTGTTTATGAGGGCAGCCTTTTACTCACAGGTCTTGGTAATGGCTCAAAGGTCTTGGCATTCTGCTCTTTTGAGGCTTTTGTTGGTTCAGACATCGATGCATCTCTTCTTCTACAATGGATTTCTTCTTTTAAAAAGGTATCTGAACATCGGTGCAGACTTTTGAATCTAGTAAAAGTCTTTGGCTGTTTCATTCTGAAAGACAAAAAAATGTAAAATTTACTTTAGACAGTTGAATATGTTTGCCCTTTTAAACTCATTTTAAGGTGCAAAATGCAGTAAATATCTTAAAATTATGTAATTTCATTTAGAGCTGCAACAATTAGTTGAAAAAAAATCGATTAGTCAAAGGAAAGAAAATTAATCGTTTAAGTCATTTTTCAAGCAAAAATGCCAAAAATCAACAGGTCCTAGCTTCTCAAATGTTGATATTTGCAGTTTTTATTTTAGATCAGAAAATTTTTATGGGCATTTTTCACTATTTTTGACATTGTATAGAACAAAATATTAATTAATTAATTGAGAAAATAATTGACAGATTAATCGACAATGAAAATAATTGTTAGTTGCAGCCCTAATTTTATTTTTACTTAGCTTGCTCTTTTGTGAAAGTAAAACAAACTAATCCAAACATCATTATGTCGTCGCTCATGCCTTGACATTTGAACAATGACGGACCCTTT
Organism: Maccullochella peelii; assembly: GCA_002120245.1. Lineage (NCBI taxonomy): Eukaryota > Metazoa > Chordata > Actinopteri > Centrarchiformes > Percichthyidae > Maccullochella > Maccullochella peelii. The sequence goes on from LKNJ01002631.1 coordinate 54,602, forward strand.
ATCATCACTGAGTTTTACTCTTAGGAGGTGAATTCAAGTAAAAACCAATACAGGTTATTTATTCCTAATTTAAAATCTGCATTACAATTACGAAAGGAGGACATGTCTCAGAATAAAGAGGAGCAGACACATTGAGGAGACATATACAAGCATTAACACGGCTCAGATGTGGACTGTAGTTCAAGATTAAGATGAATTTAAATTTTTAAATGAATATTTTGCACATTCAGAGGTCCAACCCTAATCTCTTTTTAAACCTCCAGGAAGTCCAATTAAGAGATTTTCTACTGGCTGCCATACCACGTCAATGATTAAAGAGCCTGAGAGTCTTCAAAGGCAAGTCTGCATGGTCATGAGGTCACACCTGCAGCACACACTGTATGTAACAAAAGTTCAGCCAGGGTTTATGGTACGTGAATCTGTACAGTTAGTAATAGCCAGTATGTTAGAGAATTCAGTGCGTATGTGTGGCTGGACTGTGCCAACTTCACAGTTCCGATTGAGACTTCCTGTTTCTCAGTTTTCCACTACATTCTTCAGCGATAAGCTCATGCCAACACACACACACACACACACACACACAGATTCACAGATGGCGGGCACAAGTAGACACTCACACTATTTTAGTTTGTCTAGTCAAGTTTGTCCCGGCTGTTTTCCCCTCTCTCTCTCTCTCTCTCTCTCTCTCTTTATTTTGCTGTCTCTGTCTCTTTCTCATTGTTTTAAATGTGTGTGCAATTTTCCTCTCATCCACATTACATGATGTCACCTCTCTTCTGTTTTATTTTTACACCACAGAGCTCCAGTCACCATGTAGTAAGTTTGGACCGCTGAGAAACAGCACTAAGCTGTAATTGTTACAATCAGGTGGCTGAAACTCTAACAGAGGTGGGAAAGAAATACACACAGACAGTCAAAAACAGCTGCATTGGGTGACATGTTCCTTCATTACCATGAGCATGGGCACTGTAGTTTATCTGTGACTGAAAATAGTCTCCAGCAAATGCACAATTTACTCCTGTTTGAGTTGATTTGTTGACAGTAAGGAAAATGTAGAATAACACCAGTCTTAACCACTACATGCCTTACTACAACCCTTACGTGAACCAAAAGCCAAGTCTTAAACATAAAACGCTTTTCCCTGTGGGACCCAGGCCCCAAATGTGAGGTGAGTCCCCATGCCCCCCTTTCTGAACAGATTTACACTCCCTCAATGTGATTAAGTACACACACAGAGTTGTCCTTGGCTACGGCGCTACCTTCCAACCCTGCCTCCAGTTTCGACTACATGACACAACTTAATTGCACATTTAAATGGTTTCCATGGCGATCAAACAAAGAGTTTTGTATTGGCAGCTTGGATACAAGAAAATGATGTATACGTGCTGTCGTGCCATGACACAGCGAGAATATTTATTGCAGAAAAGCAAACTAAAGACATGCAGCAACACTGTCCTCAGAGCCGTCTGACGTCAATGTAACCTGATTTATTTTCTTCCAACCTGTGTGGATACTGGCTCGCTTCCTGTCAGCCATTGTTTGCCTCCCATCAGATAACATTTTCATGATGCTGGTAGCCAAATGTTATTATTGCCTGCTCTACAGCCTTAGACCTCCACAGTACTTTATGTGGCTGTGGACTATGCGTACAAAGTTCTCTACCAAGTTTGCCAGTGCAGTTTTGAGGAAAGGTTTAGAGAGAGAGAGGAAGTAAAACAGAAGATAACAGGTAAATACCAGATGTTGCCTTTGGCCAGCTTAACTTGCTGTCCTCCAGTGGAGATGGATGAGTAACTTCACCTAGTCAACAAATAAAGCAGCTGCTGCGTTTTCCATTAATAAGTAATGAATTAGCAGGTCACTGAAAGAAAGATGCATGCCCGCTCCACATGACGTCTGGGTCCGTTTGTAGCTCTATTATCTGTTGAGGAGACAAGACCACAAAAGAAGTTATTTAATCAACTTTATTAGCACCTCTAACCTCAGACACACATATCTCTGTCAAACAGCAGTCCGACTCTGGCTGAGAAACTAAAATGTGTGAAAATCTCTTAAGCCTAAGGTGGACTGTTTAAATCTATCTTTTACTTACTGTATGTTAGTATCAGCTGCTGGTATGAATTTTGTTTTCTCCCTGACCACATAAAAATAATGCGTAAATACTATATTAATGTTTTCTTTGCATATTTTTTTATTAAATTATTTGAGTTGGAGAGTTGAAGTCACATGATACCCTAAAATGGTTTTACAGGCTTTTTCACTGAGAAAAATAAAATACCCTTCAAATGGTTAAATTAAAAGATATTAAAGCAATCATTTTCAGTTTTTACCATTGTCTCCCTGGATTTTTAGCAAGATACTTTTTGTTTTTCTAGAAATGTGTTTAGTTTCTTGCTGCCAAATGACACAGACGAAAGGGAAGAAAACCCAAAAGAGCCACTGAGTTGCACTAAGTAATTTTGTTTAACTACAGAATGTTTGGGCTGCAAACAGTATTTTTAGCCATGCTAGCAGTGTGGCTGTAGGAATAAATATTGTCTGTTGGTCAGCCACTTTGGTCCAGACTGAAATATCTCAACTATGAGATAGATTGCAGTGACATTTTGTACAGACATTTATGTTCCCCAGAGGATAAATCCTACTGACTTAAGTGATCCCCTGACTTTTCCTCTAGCGCCACCATGAGGTTCAAATTTGTGGTATTGAGTGAAATGTCTCAACTGCTGGATGGATTGCCATGAAATTTGGTACAGACATTCATGTCCCCCTAACAATGAATTGTTATAACTGTGGTGATCTCTTTAACTTTTCATCTAGCACCATTATCTGGTCAAAATTAAAATGTGTTCAATACTTTGGTTTATGACCAAATAAACTGCAAAACTAGTTTGCTAATTAGCAAATGTTAACATGCTAAACTAAGATGGGGACGGGGACCATGGTAAACATTTTTGCGTCGTACCAGCATATTAACATTGTCTTTTGTGAGCATGTTTTAAATGAAACTACAGAGCAGAAAAAAAAGAGCCCTTAAGACATTGAATATTGGCACCACATACATTATGTTGTATGATAGCTGTTAGAGACCAAAAAACAATAGAGACTAGTGGAACAAATGTATTGACTAATTTCAGTGGTCCAGCATCTTTACTCAGACCTTAACCTCAAAACAAACCTATTTTAACCTAAAACCTTTGCATAATGATTTCCATCCATCCATCCATTTTCTTCCGCTTATCCGGGGCCGGGCCACGGTGGCAGCAGACTAAGCAGGGTTGTCCAGACGTCCCTCTCCCCAGCAACACTTTCCAGCTCCTCCTGGGGATCCCAAGGCGTTCCCAGGCCAGATGAGATATATAATCCCTCCAGCGTGTTCTGGGTCTACCCCGGGGCCTCCTACCAGTTGGATGTGCCTGGAAAACCTCTAAAAGGGAGGCGTCCAGGAGGCATCTTAATCAGATGCCTGAACCACCTCAACTGGCTCCTTTCGATGCGAAGGAGCAGCGGTCCTACTCCGAGCTCCCTTCGGATGTCCGAGCTCCTTACCCTGTCTCTAAGGGCGAGCCCAGCCACCCTTCGGAGGAAACTAATTTCGGCCGCTTGTATCCGCGATCTCATTCTTTTGGTCACTACCCAAAGCTCATGACCATAGGTGAGGGTTTAATGATTTCTAGATTAAAAAATAAAAAATTCCCGTGGTGGGATTTTAAAACTAGAACAACTTGTAGTACAAGTCTTTAATATAAAGATCACATTACAGGACCTGACAGACCGCCTACAACTGTCTCTGTCCACCTGTGACTGATAAAGACAACCATAATTTCCCCTTTTTGTCTTCCGTCCAAAAGCATCAAAGTGGGTATCACCATTAACAAACCCATATCTGTCAGCCCTTCCCATAAAAAGGAATCCCTGACCCATCTGTGATTTTAGAATTTAAGGAAAGCCACAAGAATAGGGAGGATTTGAATGTTTGTGAACGCAGCCAAAACTTGTGGTAACGTCGGTCCTGAGCCAAAACCAGAACTTCCTCATGAATCAGTGCTGACATGCCGCTCCAACCAGGAGGACAACACTATAGTTTGTGGTTTTGGTGGTCTGCTAGGGAGTGGTCCGTGTAAGAAGTGGAGTGTGTGTGTGTGTGTGTGTAGAGGTCCTGTCAAAGAGTTGTCAATGTTCCAGATTTCACCACATTAGTCATACCAGGCATTCCTTCATGTGTTCACCTCACTGTGCGGACGGACACACACACACACGGCTCTCTCACAGCAGTTTAGGAGAATTCCTCGCAGTCATCCAGCGTGAACTTGATGTGGGAAATAACTGAGTGAACAGACTTCAGCCATTTCTTCCTCCACATTTCGGTGTGTTTGTGTAGCCGTGACTTTGCCATCATGTTGAGTATTATTTACCATGTGAAATCCTGACCCTGTAATTACAGCTCTGTGATCGGAGTTATGGCAATCAACGTGGTCATTTTGGTTCTATGTTTAGGAAGTTTATGTGTGTTGTATTTTAGGGAGAATGATTTTTGGACTGTTGTGTAAGAAATCAGTTACATAAGGAAGCTTAAGACATACTTATAATTGAATAATCAGGCACAGTCTTCTGTCCAGTTTTGGGACTTCATTTAACTTGAAGGTGGACAGTAATGAGTTGGACTTGGACAGTGGTGGAAGAAGTATTCAGATTCGTTGTTGCTAACGTAAAACTACCAATACCACAAATTTTCCAAAAAATATACTCCATTACAAGTAAAAATCCTGCATTCAAAATCTTACAGAAGTCACAAGCATAATTTACGTGAAGTATCAAAAGTAAAAGTGCTCATTATGCAGAAGAATTGCCCATGCGAGTGTGACATTATTGTATATTATATTATTGAAAGGTTAATACTGATACATGAATGTGTAAGCAGCATTTTCATGTTGTAGTTTGTTGAGGTGGAGCTAATTTCAACAACTTTATACACTGTTGGGTAGTTTGATTCATAACAGCGCAACATATTTTATCTTATCATTTGTTTTGAATGAAAACTTTAATCTGTAACTATTAACTATAAAATAAAATAAATGTAGCAGAGTAAAATTTACAATATTTCCTTCTGAAATGTAGTGGGTAGAAGTAAAAGTAGCATATGATGGTAATACTGAAGTAAACTACAAGTACATTGAACCTGTACTTACTGTAAGAGTAGCACTTGTAAATGTACTTAATTACATTACACAACTAAGCTTGGACTTTGGGTGATTCACTAAAAATTTGGGACTTTTGTCAACTTTGAAATCTGCTGCAGGTCTTTTCAGAGTTATCCCAAATTTGTACCCGATTATCTTCTGATTGAGTATTTACATGCAGCCAGAGACTATGGAAAACAACAAAAAAAGCCGTAGCTTTATGTTATAATTACGGTTCATTGTAGGATTGGTAACTATTAATGCCCTTTAAACTAGTCAATTTACAGCACAGTGAGCAAATTAGATACTTTGACAGGGATGTGTATGTAAAATGCCAGAATCGGATTTAAAAACATGAAATAAGATTTAAAATTCCATCATCTCATTACATGATTCAAACTTGTGTTGTTGGTCATTTGTCTGCCGCTCAAATCTTCAGCTTTATTGTCCCACGTTATCAGTTGTATGAGCTGTTTTATCAGGCAGAGATAAGATGTATGAGTGAGGGGGACCATATCTCACACACACACACACACACACAGAGTACATTAGCGCTGTGACATGAATGCTATACAAATATGCAAACACACAGGTGGACACACAGAAACGCAGATATGTACACCTGGTTACTATGCGTTTACACAAAACAAATATTTCAGTAGCACTGTTCTCTGTGTCAGAGTGGGGAATAAAAGGCATCTCATCAGCAAAGTGCAGCATTAAATATCAAAGGGTTTGATTATTTGAAACCTTTTTCCTTTCTCTTCAGTGTATCAACAGCAGCCCTACGTGGTGGTTTTATCCTTCACTTGGAATACTTTGTTGTGAGAAAGATGTGAAATTTGCCATCAGAGAGCAGCTGACTACTGTGACAAACAACATGGCACACTAAAATCCACTAAAACAATGCAGTGACATTTACACACCAAACCTTAGTTGTTCAGCTTCAGATTTCTTTCTTGATCTCGTCTCATTTCCACCAGCAGCTCAAGGAGCACACAGAGCTCCACAAAGCTTTTCCACAAAACAAATATTTCAGTGTCAGAGCTGCTATAGAAAAGCATCTAATCAGCAATCTGCAGTAGTAAATATCACAATGCTCATTTCTCAAACGCTTTCTCTTCAGTCACACTAAATGTACCAACAGCACCCCCGTGTGGTGTTATCGGTAGCCTTCTATGTTGTTAGGAAGATGCCAATAATTTACTGGTTCCACCTTCTCAAATGTGAGGCTTTGCAGTTTTTCTCTGCTTGATATTATTAAGTGAAATCTTTTGCGTTTGTTTGGACAAAAGCACTTTAAAAATGGCACTTTTTATGACATTTTATAGACCAAACAATTGTGAAAATAATTGTTGCCGCCATAAAAACAGCATCATTTTTAACATGATTGCTACATGATGACTTTATGACGAGCAGGATTTTTACCTTTCCTCTCTTCTGGCTTTATTTGTTGTAGTTCTGAGTCTCCCTCGTAGTGACGATGGCAGACAGCTCTCACTGTTTCTACTGTCGGGAGGACCTTGGGGGGAAGAGGTTCGTCCGCAACGAAGGCAAGCCGGTGTGCGTCCGCTGCCACACCAAGTTCTGCGCCAACTCATGCACCGAGTGCCATCGACCCATCCCTCTGGAATCAAAGGTGCGTGTTATCAGTTAGCAACTGAATTTTCCCATGCATGTGTTTCTTATCAGGTCTGTCCAGTTTGAGCCCTTTATTTTCCCTCCACAAATCTCTCATCAAACTCTCCCCTGTTCCTTCCTCCATCAGGAGCTCAGCCATAAGGGCCGGTACTGGCATGAGGAGTGTTTCCGTTGTGCGAAGTGTTACAAGCCTCTGGCCAAGGAGCCCTTCAGCACCAAGGACGACCGCATCATGTGTGGGAAGTGCTGCTCCAGAGAGGATGCTCCACGCTGCCACGGCTGCTATAAACAAATACTTGCTGGTAAGACAATCAACTTCAAACCCTGATTTTGTACTGTTAACAGAGAAGCACTGTACTGGAGGGGTTTTGGGAAACTGGCCCATGGGTCAACTTACTTAAGTGATTAAATTACCCCAGAAAATGTTTAATTTCCCCTGTAAAACAATTAGCAAGGGCATTTAAAACATAATACAAAATAATTTATAAGGAATTGAACTTTACATACATTACATATACATACAATTATTAGACAAGAGGTATACAGTCCTGCTCATCATAAAGTCGTCATGTTAAAAATAATCCTGTTTCTCTGACCTAACATCTCCCCATCTCCCGCAGGCACAGAGAGTGTGGAGTACAAAGGGAACTCGTGGCATGATGAGTGTTTCACCTGTTGCAGCTGTAAACGACCAATAGGATCGCAGAGTTTCCTCTCCAAAGGAGAGGACATTTACTGCAACCCCTGCTATGACAAGAAGTTTGCCAAACACTGCGTTAGCTGCAAAAAGGTTTGATTTTTTTTTTTTTTTTTTTTTCCAAACAGGTACCAGACCCACCTTCCTCATTCTTCTTGTATATGATAAACCTTTTCAGGCAGTACAAGTACTTCACAGGGTTGTCATTTCTAACCAGAGACAAGAATAGTAAGGTGAAGGGAGGTTAAAATTCAAGAGGGTGTTAGCAACATTATGGACTAACAGTTCTTTTACAATCCCTATATTCTTGTGCTGCCTTGAAGACACTAAGTCGAAACTGTATTAATTAATAATTAAGATTTTGATATAAACACAATAGTAATACTAGTGTTCATACACTTATCTCTTCTCTCCCATCTGTCTCCAGCCTATAACCTCTGGAGGAGTGAACTACCAGGACCAGCCGTGGCACAGCCACTGTTTTGTGTGCAGCTCCTGCTCAAAGCCTCTGGCAGGGTCAAGTTTCACCAACCACCAGGACCAGGTCTTCTGTGTCGACTGCTACAAGAGCTCTGTGGCAAAGAAATGCAGCGGCTGCCAAAACCCCATCACAGGTTTCTTTAAATTAAAATGGAAGATTATGTTGTTATAAAATACAGATTAAAAAATTGTCAGGCCAACATACAGTGGCTAAAAAATTTTTATTTTTTTAAATCATGGTATTCAATGATATTTCATGCCAGTCAGAGTTACTAACCTAGTCAAAAGTTTTAAAGGAAAAACATCCACACACTCCAATATGTTTTTGTAGTATGAGATTCGGTCCCCAGAGATCTTTGGTGTGGTCACATGTTCCAGTGGTACAAGTGTTTTGAACCAGGACTTAACAAGCAATAGTATATCATGAACTCACATATCATGAAGCACCAAATTGAATATGTATGTATGACTATGTATGTATGACTTGAATGTTGACGTGAACACTATTTACATGTCAGAAACTGGTTATTACTATGATATGACATAATGCAGCATTAACCTGTAGCTCCTCCTGGAATGAGACAGTCCAGCCTCACTGAGACCAAAACTAATTTGGATGTTTTTTTTGTCAACTCGTAAAAAATTGACACATTTATCACATAGAAGTTGGCCAATAAAGTGTGCAAGTGTAACCTGGGACAACAAACTGGTGCTGTAAACTGGGTAAACTTTGATAACAGTTTGAGTTTATAGTAAAATCAATAAAATCTATCCTGTACCAGGTTAATGGTGTATATATCCGTATGTGTTCCATTCATCTATTTAACATATCTAGGCTGCTAACAAAAACAATATATTTAATATTGACTGATAACCACCTGAATGCAAAAACCTGATCAATAGGACATGGTCACATGATATTTCCTGACTTTACAATCGCAGTCACAATCTGTGACCGAAATGTAAATAAAAGCCCTGAATGGAAATAACCAGCCACTGAACATTCACTTGTTTTCCAGACTGGAGTGTGTTGATGCTTTTACTGCTTTTATAGCATTTCTAGGTCAGAGTGTGGTGAAGAAGTTGACAGTTGCTAAGGCAGTAACTGAAGTAAAGAAAGAAAGAGGAAACAAAAGTGACAGATGACTAACTCTCCTCTGCTCTCCTCTCAGGTTTTGGTAAAGGAGTGAACGTGGTCAACTATGAGGGCAGCTCCTGGCATGAATACTGCTTCAATTGTAAGAGATGCTCCCTCAGTCTGTCCAACAAGAGTTTCATAGCCAACGGGAGAGACATCCTTTGCGCCGACTGTGGCAACAAGTAGAAATGGAGAGCCAGGTCACTGTCTAACAGCGGTTTATACAGTCATTATGTTTTTTTTGTTTCTTTTCTTTTTACGTAAAGTCTCCATTTCAATATTCTGTTTGATATTTGTTGAGTTTTTAGGAGATTACAAATGAAGCGATGGAAACATTGGGACCAAAGTGTAATTTGTTTCCACTGTTTGATTGTTTGCTCTGATGCTGCATGCTAACACTAAAACATACACTGTGCTGAGTGATGGTGGTGGCTCGCTTTGTCCTAAAAGTTCGAAATGAGAGGCTCGAAAAATAAAGAGTATGTAGCCAAGTCTGGCAGTTTCCTGTAGGTTATTATCACATAAAATAGGATACTAAAACACACATAAAACAATGTAACTAGGAACAACTTTTTCTGTTTTCATCGGAAGTGAACATGGTCAGATAAATGAGCAGCAGATGAATGCATTACTTACCTGAAATACTAAAAGTAGATATATACTGAGGTAATGATGCTGTATGTGATTCTATAAGTCATATAAAATATTTTAATTTTAAAAAGGTCACGTTTTCTTACACAAGACAATGCTTACACATATTTTTTATGAGCTGATTGTGGTGAGAGTCGTCACTTTCATTCAACACAGTGTATGCTAAAGTGTTAGCATAAAGCTAGTGGGTAGCATGTTTTTTTTTTTTAAGTTGAGAAATCAATGCTTGTATGTTGCAGTTACGTGATATAAATTTGAAAGAAATGTGAGTTCAGGTCGTTCTAATTGTATTCTTTCATCATCTTTTAGCACAACAATAACTGCTTTTTTAAGTGTATTGGTTTTGTATTTTTGAAAGCTGATATTTTCCTATGACCAAAAAAAGTTTTTTTTTTTTAAATAACCAAAATGATATCTATATTTGTAATTGCTATTTGCCAAGACATTACTCTGCTTATTGTATGTTTTAAGTAAATAAAAATTTGATCCACCATTTTCCCTCCAAGGAAAGAGGACATTAAAATATAATTGGACTATATGCAAACTGCATGCCTCGATGTTGCTAAAATGAAATAAAACTTTCTACAAAACTGAGCATTACATTTGTTTTTATTGATTTAACGTTGATTTTAAGGGTCCATGTTGAAAGCAATTTGCCATTACTACATGTTACATGTAGATGAAGATAGAATCACAAATATAGACATGAAGTGTAGCAACAAGCCTTTTCTAGAGCCTGCTGGCAGAAAATAATTATGGTTTTACTGTAACTCGGCAAGATTGATGGGATGTCTTAATGTTACTCGCTTTACACAGAAAGTCACATTACACACAGAAACATATAGACAGATACCACCAAGTGAAGTCTGTTTTTATGTGACCTTTATACAGTGATTTAGCTTTACATGTGCAAACACTGTGTGTTTACAGAAAGCAGTGCATGTTTGTCAAAACTATTCACGTCTTTGTGTGGGAGTCAATTACGTTTTTATTTGACTGACTGGTAAGATGATATTCAACATGTACATACCCATTTTCTCTCGCTCTCTCTCTGTCGCTCATCTGTACACAGGTGCACACACATAATTACACAAGTGGACCAATCACAGCATGGTCATACCATCATTGTTTGCAGATACAGGTTTGTGGTTCATCTTGTGCTCCATCTCAGAGCTTGTTGTCTGAAACTTTGAAGTCCTCTGCAGTATTGCTGCTATTGAGAGTCTGGACCTGGATTTACTTTTAGAGATCTACTTTGCTTTCAGGATTATTTTATTTATGCTGGTAAGTTCTTCTGCAATTCTTTTAAGGCTTTAATTGTGTTTTAATAAGACTTGACACTTTAAAACCTGCATTAGCAAATGCTTAGGTAATTAAAACTCCAAATCCTCATTTTTAAACAAATAAGAAATAATTTAATGGAATGTGAATAGTGTGTTAAATGTCTCTTTTTTCCACATAAAGGTTATTGTAGAACTTGTTTTATTCAGTTAATGCACAAAGGTTCTTCTCACTGAAAAATACTGAAAAGAAAATAAACTACTTTTTTTCAGATTTGTGATGATTTTTCTTCAAAGACTCTTGAATGTGTTCATCACGCTGTCTCTGCTGAGCAGCCCTGTCTCCACTATGGAGAAAGGTAGGACAATGTCTTGAATGGATATGGTTTGATATTGAGTTCAAATACTTATATGGATGGGTGTGTGTATGATAATTCATAGTTATGGTTATACAAGAATAAGACAATACAATTGAAAATAACTGTTAGAGATAAAAACCTATTTCTCACTCTAAACTCTGAGTTAATCTTTTAAATTACAACCTGCGTGGCCGAACTCTCAGTTCTGAGAGAAAGTCACTGTGTTGATTGTAAATAAGTCAAGAATATCTAAAACAAACACGGATACTGTAGTTAAACACTATATGGCTACGCACTTAAATATATGATGTCTCTAAGTTATAGATGAAAGGTCAAAGGCTATATGAGAAAAGCCAATTTGAGAAGATAAGCAGAGTTGTAATATGTTTACCAATTCAACTGGCAGCCATCTGTTGTCTTTTATTACATTTCTATCTCCAGCTTCCACAAACTGGAATTCTCATTTTTCCTGCAAAATGATTAACAGCAACTGACTCAATATTTTAAACAAACAAATAAATAAATAAAACATCCACGAGATCAAGAAAAAGAATTCCGTTTTTTTAATTAGTTCTTCGATTTGGTGCTGAAATCATTCTTCAATTTATTTCAACAATTTTGTTTATCAATTTATCAATTGTCATTTATCAAGCAAATGTTTCCTGTTTTTCTCTTTGATATAATTGTAAATTAAATATCTTCATAATGGTATTTACAGTTTATGTAGTCAGACAAAACAAGCAATTGGAAGATGTCAGTGGGCTCTGCAAAATTGGGCTCTGCAAAATTGTGCTTGCAACCGATGCTGACCAGCAATTTATTAGATTTCAAAACTGCTCTCTCTGGAGCCACAAAACGCTTTAAACTACGTTTTTCACTCCCTAAGACCCATAAACAGATTTTGATGCGTAAAATCGGTGGAATTCACGCTTTAAATTGGATTATGATTTGACCCTGGAAATGCCTGTCATTTGGGTCCATATCATGTTCGCCTATATGACTTTAAAGTTTGGATTAGGACATATTTTTTGTCTAAATTATTTTTGAAAACAGACAAAAAGCAGCTTCAGAGAGATACAACTCAGTCTCTTCTCAATGCTGCTCTGCTCCTATGTGCTATGTTAATGATTTACTGTTTGTCAGTCCCTCAGCTCAGTCTATGGGGGAAGGTGGCTGACTTCACCTTCGGGTGCAGCCACTGGACACTAAAGCCTCAGGTGTTCATCCCCGCCCTGCAGGAGCTCACAGTCTGCTTCAACCTGAAGTTAGAGGTATTGATGCTGCACAACTTAGTCCCAAGTTACATCGCTATAACGTTCAGCGGGGGACTGCACGATTCAAGACTATGAATCATGTTTAATATTTCATCAACCATATCTAGGTCCGGTCTTCCTCACCATGGACCGTCTTCATGTATCGCCATCCTGAGGTTCAGTATACTGAGCTGGGCTTGGGGGGAAAGTGGGGCCATTTAGTGGTCTGGCTGTTTGGAAAGGAGTGGACTACCCCTCATATCAACCTTGATGTGTCACAGTGGTACTCGCTGTGCGTGACCTGGACACATACTAAAGACAGACCTGCCCTATATGTCAATGGCAACCCAGTGGACATCATGGCAGGTGGGTTAAATAATAGACAACTGGGTTAGAAGCTTTAACAAAAAAATATCTTTAAGTTTTGAAAAACTAAATAACTAAAGAGCTAAAAAACTAAACTAAAAGTCCCACACCACAGTTTTTTTGTTATGGCCTGTTTTATTATTTAATTTTTACTTATCACATCTATGTTTTATATTCTGATGGTGCTCTGTTACCATATTTGTTTTATACGTTATATGTTCTTATACGCATTAAATGCATATTCTATTCATACCAGGTTAGTATTTGTATTGGGTCTTGATCAATCTGTGTATTTGACCCTCCTTCGTACCAGCCGTAACATATGCTACCCTGTTTTCTTCCCTCCTAGCTCAGGATGTGGATACCACTCCCTCTACTTCCCCTTCATGCTGCAAACTGGCCCCCAATGGAACGCTTACTCTGGGCGCGACACACCTCCTGGTCAACGGGAATATCCAGATTATTCCATTTACCAGTCTGTTGGGCAAATTATCTCTGTTTCGGATATGGGGGCGAGAACGCAGCAAACAGGAAGTGACATCACTGAACTGCACAGAGGGGGACCTAGTGAAGTGGGAGAGCGACAACTGGGACTCTCAGATCTGTGCTCCGCTCCCTGATTCCAGCCTGCAGTGTGGTGAGCCAATAGAAAACGTCCTTTGCATCAACGGGAATATGTTTTCTCAGATTATTTCTACTACAGTAAAATGCTTTTGTTTCAAATTTCAAACACTACATTTTTCTCAGCACCTGCAAGTTCTGCAAATATCGACAAGTTGAATATTTTCTTCCTTTGCTGCCTCCCACAGTGTTTATACAACAGTCAGTGATTCACTTTACTGCAGTAAATGGTCCGTCAGTCTCATCAAGTGTTTTAATGGTAGCCTCTGTGGCTGCCTTTGGTTTACTGCATGTCCTCAGCTCTCAGATTAAATATTGACCCCCTGTCTTTTACTCAGTTAAGTAAATATAAAAGCCATTCTGTGATCAATAACATTAAGATCAGAAGCATTAATCATACAGCTGTCAAAGGTTATTTTCTCTCTGCAAAGCTGGAATCTGCTGTAATTTTCACCTTAAAACTAATGTTAACCCTTAATCTTAATAACCTTGAACTTCTTGATTTGATTGAAAATCTTGTTTATAACATGTGGTCAAAATTGCCATCAGAGTTTTAAAAATGTTAATATTAATTCTTGTTTTAACAAAATTATTATTGATTCTGGTTTCTTGGCCAGGCAAGAAAAACATTTCTGTTATCGTCCTGTTTTACATTTCTTATCTTGTATAAACCATAATGCAGTTGTTTATCATAATGAAAGATCATTTAGAATTAAAAAAAGACGAAAACGGTTTAACAAGAAATTAAAATGCATTTAGGATTTACTGTAGAAAATAAAATTATGCAAAAAATATTGTACTTAAAAGTTATCAATTTTCTTGGCATACATGTCAGTTGTTACTGTGTTTTAATGTATATTTACATATACTTAATGATGTTTTATATTCTCTTTGGCTGATTGGTAGAATGGTCCATTTACGAAGTGAGACTGATGTTTGCCATCATGCGATACGATGGGAACAACACCGAGCTCTACACAGCCAAAGACATCGCTCATCACTGGGTAAAAGAAACAAAAATACACAAACAAAAACACATATATTGTCATTTTAACTGTAAAAACTGACCTAAAGTGTTTATATATATTACACCTGTTTGTTCTTGCTTGGTGGTGCTTTGAGATTTTAAAGTTTTATCACAAGGTCAGTTTTAATGATGAAACCTAGTTAAATATACCTGTTAAACCTAGTAATTATTTATAAATGTATCTGTACCAATTACAGGGCTGTTGGATTGGACTGCATTACATTGTACAGGTGATATTTTTTGTTCACCTGCAGTAAATCTCAGTGGCTGTAACTGCTCTCTGCTGTTTGTTGTTCCTGTAGCTCAGACAGGTGCTGTTACCCAGCATCTATTTACACAAGGTGTCTGTGTTTGAAGTAACCAGGTATGAGAAGCTTCGAGTTTACAACACTGACATGACTCAGTGTATTTTGTAATAAAATGCTTATGAATGTAATTTTGTGTCACGTCAGTATATGACAGAGCGGGGGAACCAATGGGACATAAGCATACCGAGTTTCTCTGATCTATTACGCAGATCCAGTAAAGAAGACAGCCTTGAAAAAACATCACATAGAGACAGGCTGGTAAGTGAGCACATTAGAGCCTGACTGAGCCGATATATTAACAGATATTAGCTTATTGCAGATATAGCTGTAGTGGTGTACATGTTGGCTGTTATCAGTTATTGGTATTAGCCTCAAAAATACAGTATCACTCAGGCTCTAAAGCATATAGGAATTTTTACCATCGTAGGGATAATCTCTGTAATTAAAATCAATTTTTAGTGTAACTTTAAAATGTCTTTTATTCTTCAGGTGCGGTGGGCTCTCTCTAATAACAGGTAACAGGTTCAGGTTTACTGTTTCACTTAATGATTTTGGTTTTCTAAATATTATAGATAGCGGCTGGGCAATAAGATGGTCAACTATAGAATGCAGGATAAATGTATAGCTCAAATGATATTCATTTCATTATAAAATATATCTATATGCAAACGTATAATCATAAATACTTAAAACATGTTTTTTGGAGTTCAATTACATCGGCAAAGCTTCTCAAGACTCATCACATTAAATTTCCACACTTAGGCGAACTCTTCTGATTAGAATTCTGTAAACAAGTCACAAAAACTAACTGCACAATTTGGAGGAGTAAACTAAAGAAGAGTAGAGCTCATCACAGGAAAAATATGTAAATCTCAAGTAGGAAATGACAGCAAAGCAAGGCAGAATTTCATCAGTACTTCACATCATTCTTTCCTTCTTGTGAAATACTTGATATTTTTACTGAAAAAATCCTTAAAATGAAAAACATTGAGAAGGAAAGAAATCACTGCTCACAACTCATGTCCACATTAAGGCCATAACAAATAGACTTTGCTTCATTTTAAGGGGTCACTAGTCACAAGTCAAAATACGTGGGAACCACTGCAGCACAGGACAGTAAAAACACTATGTCTCCCCTGTAGGTTTGACTGCCTGGTTCATGCAAGCGTGATCCCCAGCTTGGATGTGGCAGCTGTGCAAAATAAGATGTACACAAACCTTAGTATCCCCTACAAAGACCCCAGTAGTCTGTTGCTGGCTGATGCAATCAGCATACACACCACACCTGTTGGTAGGAAATAGTTGTCACCATGCATGCGTGTTTATGTAAACTTTGAAGAAAAACTAAGTCTGGTTTACAATAATCTTTTCTCTGTTTCTAGAAAGTTTCGCCGCTGCCACCATCAGGCCTCCTATTAGTGTGACAGAGCCCTCTCCAGTCACAACCACTACATCTAAAACCACAACATCCATTACCACCACAAGTCCCTCTACCAGTTCTGCCACAGCCACCACCTTCACAAGAAGCCCTGCAAATATCTCTGGTCAGTCTGATCAGACATAGAAATGCTCTCCATCGCAATTTTGTGTACATTATTAGGGGCTTTTATTTGAGCTGCACCCTGCTGGATGCCTCATGGAAAGTTACTAAATGTTCATTTTGTCTGGATCTCCTCTGCAGAGTTGTACTTTGAGGTTAAGGTGAATGTCTCCATAACAGGAGACTGTGACGCAGCACAGATTCTTTCCACCTGGGTATGTCTGACAGAATAGCATAGCTCTTTTAGTTTTAGGAATATAACCCAGATTTAGCTTTACCCGTCTTAAATGTGGCCTCTGACTCTCCACAGCTCAACTCCAGTCTACCTGATGACATGATGATGGTGCTTGACCTCCAGCTGCTCCCCAAAGTTCAAAGGTACATACTGTATGTGATGCAGCTGCCACACCATCAACTCACCACCTATGTGCAGAAATATAACATATCTGATTTCAACGTGAATAATTTAATCTAGTGACTGACCTCACTTCCAGACATCATCCTAACCTGCAGTTGAACCTCTCTACCTCTGAGGGAGTAAGTAAACATAAAAACTCTTGTGTCACAAATGAAACTCTTATCCATGTTCTAAAGATATGAAATCTTTTACAACTTCAGCATGATTTTGAGACTCTGTAAAAGCTGTTTGATAGAGTTTGACCGATTTTGGGTCCTGCAACCTGCTGCCAACATTCCCTGAAGGAATAGTTAAACATTTTGGGGAAATACGCTTGCTTTCTTGCCAAGTCGATGCCCCTGACCAACAGCCGGTGCACTGACTTCCTGGACTCTTCACTGGTTGCCTGGCAAACCTAATAGTGACGACAAGATTCTAGGACGTTGCTGCACCCAGCCACTCGTTGCCAAGAAATAGTAACAGTAAAACATAAAACGCCTCATAAAACATTCCTTTTATGTACGGATTAAACAAAAGAGATACAGCGTGTTAGTTAATAGTTAGTGAGCTTTAGAGGTGCTATAGAGGCAACTTTATTAACTTTGGAGTGAGCAGGCTAGCAGTCCCCACCCTGCTTCCAGCCTTTATGCTAAGCTAAGCTAATTGACTTTCGGGTTCCTGCTCCATAGGTATTTTACAGACATGAGAGTATCAATCTCCTCATCTAATTCTCTGCGAGAAAATGAATAAGCGTATTTACTAAAATGTCAAACTATTCCTTTAACATTCACCATTTGCATGACAAAACTATTCAGTTTTTGCTGCAGAACTATAGACTTTTATTCTGGGAGAAGGTGGAAAAACCACTGAACCCACTGAAACCTACAAGGATGAAATGCTTTTCAGGTGGTCAGCAGGTCCACAAGTTAAGAAAGGTGAAATTGTTGAATTCCAACCTCAAAATAAGTATTAACTTCACAAAAACATTTCACTGGATTAATAGACTTTACATTTGATTGTTCTCGGGCTGGAGTTTATTTAACTGAAAAGAAAATCCTGAAATTGGTTTAACCCTTTTATGTTCTGAATTGAAATACTTTCCCCCCTCTAGTTTTAAAGCTGTGTCAATATTTTTATTCTTTTCCAGGTGTTCGTATACAGAGTTTCAAGGTATGGATCATGCAGCTCTATCCAATTTCACTTAGATCAAGAACAAATTAAACCAAAGAAAAATGAATACAAGTCGAAGACGCACAATAAGGCAAATATTTAAACAGTACCAGACTTTCACACTGCATCCTAATTTGTATGAGACATTATGGTTCAATTTAGCTTGTTAATTCCTTCATCAAATACATCCATTTTGAAAAATTTTTACCGCCCTTTTACCGTCTGCAGAGAGAGCTGTATTTTCCAGGTTCAGGTCATGATGTCGCTGTCAGACACACAGGAAATGGAAGAGCAGATAAGATACCTTCTGCTGACGCCTTATAACAACGGATCCATCTCCATAGCAACCGAGGACATTCAGATAAGCCGCATATGTGAGTAAAGTTTAGTGAAAGATTACACAGTATAAAATTAAAAAATTGTAATATATTACTTTTAATAATTGATATTAAATTCTATAAAATAAAAAGTTTTTAAAAATCTGTTTGTCCTTCTGTCTTTCTCTATCTTTGTCGCCGTCACCGTTTTAGTGATATTTAAGTGCGACACAGAAACCCACCAGACGAGGAAAGGTTTGTTTGAGTGGCCCGCCACACCAGGTGGAAAAAATGCAACTCAGTCGTGCCCAAAAAACCCTCACCGTTATGCCACCCGACACTGGTGAGCGCTCTGACAGTTCATTCATTCATTTTGCTACCTGCTTAATCATAAAACGACTGTAGCACAGTCCAACGTGTTAGGAGAAACCAACAAAACTCCCAGTTGTGAAAACAATATTACAGTGAGTGCTGGAACGATTCAAATTATTTCATTTATTTTATTATTATTTAATTTAGTTATTTTTCAAAATATTACTCCTCAAATGTGAGGATGATATGCTGCTTTTCTGTGTTTGAGATCATTATAACTTGAATATTTTTTGGATTTTAGGGAAAATTTCAATTTAAAAAGAATCAAAAGATTAAATGTTGATAAGAATAATTGTTAGTTGAAGCCCTAATTACAATATCCTACTGAGTTTACCAAGTGAATAAATACACATTAAATACCGTGTTTGGTATATTGTCTGATATTTACAGCTGAAATCCAGGTATGTATTTAGAGCGCTATAGTATGTTAACACCTGTATGTTGACTGTATTCTGTACTGCTTACTGCTGTCACTTATCACTGAACTCATGACCTGCAGACAATTCATCATGCAGTCACGCTGAGAAAAGAGTACATGTATTTCGCTGGTTGTCAAAATGAATTTAACACATGAGTAAATACAGGCCTATTTGGGTATTGATTACATCCGTTGGTATATATTTACATGGCTGTCTCACTGTGTTGAGGGCACTCGCTGTGTGTTGACTCAGCGTGACGATACTTATTGATGGCTGCTCATGAGCTGCAGGAGGCCGCACTGTCAAATCATTATTCAGACTTTTGGTGTCAATGAGTGGAGTTAATAGATAGGTGATTAGCAAAAACGTACCATACAAATAAATATTACAGACTACAAAAAAGTAGCTATATGAAAGGTAGACAGAAGCTTTTAGAACAACAATAAAAGATACCATGCTTGTAAAATAAATACAAGACGAGGAATAAAACATTTAGCAAAAATTTTGTTCAAAAAGCAGGTTTTTTTAAGCTTCTCCCCACCTGTTTGTCTGACAGTAAGCTGTGCCTCAGTACCTACTGGATGGTCCCAGACCTGGAAGCCTGTTCTCTAGTGGTGGAAACCATCCCCGATCTGGACCATGTTGAAGTCACTGCTGGTCTGTTACACCCTTTTCACTTAATTTGTCTGTCTTATGATGTCGTTGTCAACTTATAAATAATTGCATCATTCAATCTCAAACTTATGGTTCAAAATTTTACGTTAAAGATCCAAATAATTTATGACATATTTAAAATGCCTAAAAACTGATGTATGTAAAGCCAGTAGTGGTATGACAGTGCTTCCAACAATTAAGAGCACTTATTGCATATGGAATTAATGAATGTCAAATTCTTTAATTAAAGAAAGGATGGTCTAGATTTGCTAAAATAGATTTAGCTTTCCATGTGATTTTATCATATAAAATTCTCATATGAAAGGCTGCTGCTCACTAGTGAATTGAAACGGTGCCATGACAATGTTGCCCAGTTAATTCCTGTTTTTCACATTTAAATAATAAAACCTCAGTGAAAAGGTCAGGACGTATTTACGATGGATCTGTAAAAACAACTCCACAAGATAAATTATACAACTTGTGAAATAATGTATCTCCAGAGAATGCAATGGACGTGGTGGAGATGATTGAGGGTTTACTAAGTGACCACTCCACACTCAACTACCACGAGCTGGTCACCGTCCTCAGCAAGCTGGAGGACGTCGTCAACATCAGTGTGGTCACACCAAACTTGGGCCAAGCTCTAATCAACATCATCTCGGACATACTGGAATCTGACAGCAACCTGTTGCCTTTTACCAACACGTAAGGATGGAAAACTGGATCAAAAATCCAAATGGGGTTCTTCCTCTCAACCTTTCTATTTGACGTCTGTTTACCCTCCTCCTCCGACTTCCTCTCCAGCATCCTAAATATCACAGAGGCAGTGGGAGACAGGATGGTGGGCTATGAGGGCTCTTCCACCCTGGTTGCTCCGGCCATTGCTATCTCAGTGGTGGATGTAGTTCCCGGACAGTTTGGCAGTTTGACTTTCGGAGTGTCATCTGACCGCGCAGGCACAAAGCCTGAGGTTAGTAAAGTAACAACAACAACCAAAAATTGTCTTCAATCTGTCTGAACCCCCCAAAAAATTAATAATTAACAGCTATATCGTTTGTTTTTTCTAAAAACCAAAATGCGATAAATCGTGAGTAGAGCTGAGCTGAAAAACATCTCTCATCATTTCTTCTGATATGAGGAAAGTTGTCATTAGAGTTTCCTGCTGCAGTTACCTTATACATTTAACCCCATAACATCCAGTTTTCCCCTTTTATTTCCTGTTAAGCATTAAGGTTGGATAAATCATCTTATTCCACACTGTCTGACAGCCACATTTGAATATATTCTGCATCATCTTGTTCCAGCTCTGCACTGAAGCACATTTTTTATGGCTGCACCATTTTATAAAATAGAAATATTCTGGATGTCTTGTACATTATTTTAGACACATTTCCAACAGTCATATTTTGTATCTTTTGAAAATTTTAATTCACCCAAAATATTCTTCTACCAAATTTTTAATTTAAATGCAGTGGTGTATTGGCAAAAATGCAATTTTATCTATACTAATGTAACTTCTCTCAAATCTACCATAAAGTGAGCATCACTGCTAAAGCTCTATCGTTTTAACTTTATAACATTCATATTCTTGTCACAAGAGTCTGCACTGACTCTGGAAATCACTTTGAGTGTTATGGTGAATTAAAGTCTGAGCTTAAAAGAGAATACATTTCTCTCTTTGTTGTAGATTTTCATCAACAGGTATCCCTTCAACAGCACATTGGCTTTCATCTCCCTGCCGTCTGTCCTGCAGTACAGCTTCCCACAGAACAACTCGAACCAGAGCCCACCAAGGGTTACGTTTCAGTTCTACGGCATCCCAGTGCTCTTCAAGGTACTATTTTGTATGAATCAGAAACAGGAAACATGTGCAGTTCTATCAGAATATTTAAGACCATTCTTGAAACATCAGTGTTTTATTTATACTTGCACACACATTTTGTTATTGTTTCCAGAGCAGCCAAAAGGGGCAGGCCCTCAACACCTTTGTGGTGTCCGCCAGTGTGACCAATGCCAGCTCTCCAATCAAAGACCTGGAGGAAGATGTCAAAGTCACGCTCCACCATCTTATACCCAATACAGTAGGATCAACTGTCCTTCAAAAATATGGTTCACCGCTGAAGGACATAAATCTGCTACAGTTATTGCTGAGTTATTGCTGCTTACACTGCTGCCAGTATGATGAATGGATGAGTCAGTAATGCCTTTGATTAACAAAAGCATTTCATTTTCATCTCTGTTAAAGCTTTACAAGGATGTACAGTGTGTGTACTGGAACTTCAATAAAAACAGTAGGTCCTGATTTAAATGATTTTACATTTTTTATAAATGGTGGAACTGTGTGATGCTGAATGTCTGTGTCGTCGTCTAGATGGACATGGAGGCTGGGATGATTACGGCTGCAGAAAATACAACAGCAGCTCTGACTACACAACGTGCCTGTGTGATCACCTCACACACTTCGGAGTTCTTCTGGTAGGCATTTCTTTTTTACCGTTTCCTGGAAAGTACGCTTTGGACTTGGAGGGACTGCAGCACATTTAAAAGTTTTGGCAATAGAAGTGGCAGTGGTAGCAGCAGTATTAATAGTAGAAGTAATAGCAAAGAGGTTCTAGACATGGGAAAGTGGTTAAACTCAGATTTTAACAGCAGAGGACGCTCAAAGCACAATATATAAAAACTAGTATCAAGCAATATTTGACACAAATTCATTATTTTTGACTAGCCCAAGTAATTTTGAGATATGCTTCCTGTTCTCTGGTGTTTTTACAGATCACAAAGACATTACTTTTAAATCAAGTATAACCTTGAATATATTGCTTTGAAATAATCACATACAGTACATGTAATAAATCATGACATCTAAGGGTCATGCAAGACGTATCCTTTAGTCAAACTTGCACTGAACTTATTCCTAAACTGCAAAAATATCAGGGCTATTACTCCTATTGTTACTGAAATTGACACTTAAGCTGTGTTCCCCAATTCTGCCACTAATTCACACACACTAGTGTGAGAAGGAGCTAGTAATTTGACTGTTTCACTGAGGGAATCGAAAGATGCAGGTCTTCATGCTAGTTTGTAGTTGGTAGTAGGGACAGAAGCAGTTACTGTTATTACTGTACCTGATTTACAACCTGTGTCTATTTGTGGCACGTGAAAATAAATACAGATATACTCTGTGTGTGTTTGTGTCTAGGATGTCTCCAGGACTCCGGTGGACCCAGCTAATGAGCAGATCCTGACCATTATCACCTATGTTGGTTGTGGAGTCTCATCAGTGTTCTTGGGAATCACTGTTCTCACTTACACAGCTTTCGAGTGAGACTCCAACCACTGAGTTGTTATTTTATAAATGTTTTCTACTTGTCATACACCGACTGTGTTCACATGCAGACTGGTAACCTGTTCGTAGGTCTTAAAGGCCACGTCAACACTAATGCAGATACATCTGAACACCATATTTCTGTGTCAAGCCATTGGTTACATACTGAAATATCCAACAGTCTGGCCTTACTTGGATAACAACAAGAAATGTGTGTTAGACCAAAGCTGCTGTTTCTGGAAAGTATGACCACTGTTTTTATTGGTACTTTCTTGGTGATAGCCTTGGTATCCGTTTGGTGATTCTACTTTATTATTGACTGTGGTTCTGTATATATACAGTGTTGTGTATGTTTATTGTGTCTTACCTTTCGTTTTCCTCCCCCATGTTTTATCTGTCTCCGTGTCAGGAAGCTTCGTCGAGACTACCCCTCTCAGATCCTCATCAATCTCTCCCTGGCACTGCTGGGCTTGAACCTGGTGTTTCTGGTCAACTCCTGGCTGTCCTCCTGGGGTGTCTATGGCCTCTGTGTGGCTGTAGCATCCACGCTGCACTACTTCCTGCTGGCGTCATTCACCTGGATGGGATTAGAGGCCGTTAACATGTACTTCGCACTCGTCAAAGTCTTCAACGTCTATGTGCCATGTTATATCCTCAAGTTCTGTGCTCTGGGATGGGGTGAGTCGTGTGTTCGACTGACTGACTTTCAGTTAGTTGCTGGCCAAAACAGTATCACATTCAAACACTTAACAGGACAATGTTGGTGACTGAAACATTGAGATGAAACAAGTTAGCTGTCATTATTATCATTTCAGAAGTTGTGACACATGCTGTAAAAGTATTTAAACTGTCCCTACAGGGATTCCTCTGGCGATCTGCATCCTGGTGCTCATCGTGAACAGAGGGGCCTACGGTAGTCACCTCTACACAGATGTTCAGTCTAGCTTAGAGCCATTGGACCACTTGGATAACTTGTGAGTTGTGATTTCATTTTCCAAGTCCTGATGCATATTTGAAACACAGACGTTTCATTCAGCAGTGAGACTGACAGAATTTTAAATCTGATACCTTCTATACTGTTCGGTTGCTGTGTTTCACTGTGAAATTATCCAAACATCATCATCATTTCTTAGATTGGATTAAGTTTATCTATGATGTGAATCCACAAATCTTAAAAATACTCAAACTTGGATAAAAGTAATTTGCTACAGATTATTGTTAATGTTTTCAACTAACACATCAAGCTGGTCTTAGTAGTGCCAAACTTAAAGTGATATGACATGAAATCAAATTTTTGATTAGCTGTTTAACCGCTTTAAGTCATTCCTACTTCTTCATTAATTGCATGACGGTGACGGTCCAAGTACAACCATGTTTCATTTAAATATATTTCACACTGCAGTGCCCACTACAGCGTGGCAAAGAATGTGTATGTGCCAAGGCCACCACAATGACCACTGCATCGCCTCTCTTCCTCCATTTCTCTTTGTGCGTCACTCTCTCCCTCTTCTCTATCCCTTTTCCCACTCAATCCTTGTTCCCTCCCTCAGCTGTTGGCTCCAGGACGATGTGACATTTTTCGTGTCTGTGGTCGCCTATGCAGTGCTCGTCTTTCTCCTCAACATTGCGGTAAATAATTTGAACATTTCATACATGAGCTCACCCATGAGTTCCAACTACTAAAACACTGGCCTGTGTTTACTGGTTAATGTATCACAGTATCCATCAGGACATCAATTAGACAGAACTTATTTTTGACAGTTCTTGAAAGCCACAATAGTATATACTGTACATCTTAAAATTTGATAATCTCAAAACAGATCAGGCTTTGTAGCCCATGTAACCTGGCATGACTCAGTATAACAATATGTAACCTATCCTCTAACTCCCATTTGAGGGAACTCTTATTATTTTTCAGTAATTTAATTACTCTAAGCCTTCTTTTGAATATCTTTTAGGTTTTTGTGGTGGTTCTGATCCAGATTCGCCACATGCGAGTCAACAGCCCGGCTGGGACCCGCAGCGGACTGATGCATGACCTGAAGGGAGTTGCCAGTATCACCTTGTTACTAGGACTAACGTGGACTGTTGGCTTCTTTACCTGGGGACCAGCCAGAGTAGTTCTGCTGTACCTTTTCTCTGGACTCAACACCCTGCAAGGTTGTTGTTTCTTTATTGTACAGAAATACTTACTGAAAGCCATGCTGGATAGATATATATATTTAGAAATGTAAGAATAGAGCAAATGTGCTGTATTGGTGATATATACAGTTCAGCTGCCTCAGAGTGTTTATGCAGTTGGCTGTCAGGGGACACATCCTCTGTTGCACCCGACAGTGTAACATCATTTACTATAGGCCAATATTTTCTCATCTATGTCCATGACTGTTGAATCTTCTTGACCGCCTCTCATGTACGTCATGGACAGTTTTATGTTTTAAATATGTTTTTTAGTCTCCAACTTTATGTCAAATCATTCACTCTATTTCTGAGACGGAATGGCAGTTGTATTGTTTCGGGTTGCCCAATATGACTATTTCTTATGTTTTTGTTGGCTGATCTGGACAGCAGGACTCAAAGCTCCATGGTGTGAAGTTATTTTTACTCTTCTGTGATCATTTTGTGAGTGATACTTGCCCACAAATAGAGCAGAGCAGGTAGCCTTATATAACAATTTAGGGACATGATTATGCTAATGATGAAATCTCAAGAGCGCACACCTCGTGAACAGGTGGCAACCACCAAGTTCAAATGGTTGAAATGAACAATTTAAGACCAATTTGTGTCGTTCCAGTAAGAGGGTTTGGTGAATCCGACTCCAAACATTCGTACGAGCAAGCCTCACTGTTTTCGTATTCTTGTCTTAAACCTCTTTTTCCCATCTTGCATGAGGCAGTGTGTGTATTGCTGTGTGTTTATTTATTGAGTGAAGGTTTGCTAACCACACATGCAGTTTTCCTCAACATCCCACTTCATGTTCACAGGCTGAATGATGCAACTATTTCAGAACTGCCTTTACCTCGGCACTGCCCTTGTTATGTTACCGTTACTTTCTTTTTTTATCTGAGAGTGATGCAACAAAAGCCTTTTACTTCTGTGAGAGAAATGCCTTGCACAAGTGCAAATTAAAAATTAAAGAGCCACCAACCAAGATCTAATCTTGTCCTCCAAAGTTCATGACAAAGTTATCTCACTTTTGTTCATATTCCAGGACTTTTCATCTTCCTCTTCCACTGTCTGATGAAGGAAAACGTCAGGAAACAGTGGAGGATTCACCTCTGCTTTGGACGTTTCCGACTTGAAGAGTATTCTGGTACGACAGCCACACTTAGTATGATGTGATTGATCACTCAAGTTACTTTTGTGGTAACCTGAAGATATTCTGATAAATTCAATAAATAACTACACATGAGCCATCAACTGGTACTATGCAAAAGCTTGAGTTATGAACAGCTGCTTCCATGTAACAAAGGTGGCTGTCCATCAGTGTGTTTTGGTTTGTGTTGTCACTGTGTTGTGAAAGCTTAATTTCTGTTACCTGTGTTTGGTGCTGTCATCCAGAGTGGAGCAACTCGGCATCAATTGGAGTCACGGCCAAACCCAGATCCAATCCTCCAAGAGAATCATTACCATCGGTCCACTCGGTCAAGTCCAGCTCCACAAACAGCACATCAGCTTCCTCCGACTCCAGCCAGAGAGACTCATCCTGCAAGAGACCAAACCTGGGTGAGGAAACGAAGCATAGTCACTCCAAAGCAGCACACCTCTTTACTAAATTCATAACTATCAGTCTGTCAACACTGCTATCATTTTAGCACACTTAAAAGTCAAAAAGATGATGAACAATGCAAGATAAATTAAAAGTTTGAGGACGATAAAAACTGAATACAAAAATAAAAGTGAATTTGTAAAAATTTGTTTTTAGAGATAAAAAGCCAAGGTTTTGAGTTATTAAAAAAAACATTTTCAGGGAGATATTTCTGTCTTCCTCAGAAATTAAACTCTTTCCTTTATTTTCATCTATTGTAAGACATTTAAGGTTGCAACTAAAAATTTTAATTCATCTTAAGATTCAGCCTCCTTCATATGAAATGGTGATGATCACAGATTTAGTCAGACATCACAGTCCCTCGGCTGCCAGAGTTGCAGTGAAGGTCACTGCATATATTAATGAGAAGGCACTGACATTAATAATTACATGAAAAACCATGTAATTAAGCTGGTTTAAACAGAACTACAAGGACATCATTCTTATTTCTTAAATTGAGCTGTCAGATGGTGAAGGAAACCCTTAAGTGCAACTCCCATCTCCCAGGCAAATATACTCAAAGCACATATGAGAAAATGTTTTTGACACCTCTAAATTATTATAAATTATCTTCTTGCAGGCCTTTTTGTGAATTCACTGGTTCTCCCGCGAGCCCAGAGAAGCCCCTCAAGTACAGGAGCTCTGCCTTCCCAGAGGGGGATGAACCCGACACCTGGCTGGAGGAATCACTTGCTCAGCCAACAAGAACACAGATAAAACACACAGGACATTCATATGCATTTGCATACATACACATGCAGACATGCAAATCCTAGAAACGGTCATGAAAGCTTTAAAACTGAAACAGCAGCCTTAACACGTATTGTGCTTCAATATAGACATATGTAATCCATGCAGCATAGAGCCGAATATAACTTAACCATTGTATTCCAGCTTCATTAAATCATTTTATCATGCAATTCTATTGTTTTTTGTTTTTGCTAAATATTGTAAAAGAGCCTGTAATTATGAAGACGAGTAGTTACATCAGTTCCAAGGAGGAGTTGGTTGCCAAGCAACTGATGAGTGGAGCCATGGTGACAATGAACCATGGTACCACACAGTTTGTATGAAAAAATAATAAAATTTTAAATTTAAGATGATGCAAGTCTCCCTGTGTTCCCTTGCCTATCTCTGCCAGAAAATGTGTACTTCAGGTCAAACCAAATAATTATTCTACAATCATTCCGTAATCTCTTCATGAAATGATTACTGCACCATCTTGGAGTGCAACTGCCATCTCGTTCTTGTAAATTCTGACACCTTTGTTGTGAACATGTGATGGTCCAAAATAGTCAATATATGTTTTAAATATACCACTGGCATTGATTGGGTTTGATCAGTAGCATCGTAGAGCCATAACTGAAATCCATGCTGCATGAATTTCTCCCCATAAAGTTTGACATATATAGTTTGACAGATAGTATTTATGTGGATTTGTTTTCTGGTGTTTCTATATTGTCTGTATCGTCTTAACACCTGAACAATATAATGCAAACCATCACAAAAGGGTGGCAACAGTTAATTCAATTCAATTCAGTTTTATTTATATAGCGCCATATCATAACGTTATCTCAGGGCACTTTGTCATAAAGAGCAGGTCTAGACCGACTCCTTATGTGTACAGAGACCCAACAATTCCCACCAAGAGCAAGCACAAGCGGCAAGGAAAAACTCCCTTTTAACAGGCAGAAACCTCGAGCAGAACCAGGCTCTGGGTGGGCGGTCATCTGCCTCGACCGGTTGGGTTGAGAGAGAGGGGAGGGAGAGAGAGAGCGAGAGAAAAGTGAACATGCACTTGCACAGCGCAGTTCAGTTCTACATACAGATGTAAAGTAGCAGACTGAGTTTAGCTGGAGCAGCAAAGTACACAACCAGTAACACAGAAGCACCGGCAACCGGAAATGAAGCAATACGCTTACCGCAGTACGTCAGTACGTCACTGTTCACCCAAGGTTTTTTCTCAGTAGTCAAGCAAACCCGGGTTACAGTTAATACTCTGTAAAGTTTCACAAAACCTTCCCATCTTTATTTATAGACTAGCAGAGAGGTAATTAATTAACTGTAGGGTAAATTACTAATATACAGAATATTAGGAAAAATATGTATAACCATACAATAGTGCTACACAATGCTGCGTACTGTAAAATGACCACTGATAGTCAGAAAATATAGAAAAAAATCTGAAATTTGAGACTAAGAAAAAAAACATTATGCATCATTTTTATTATTAATTTCTATTCACTATTTTTAATTCTACACCAGCAATGCCATGTGCAGGTTTTCTCAGCTAGTGTTAAAGTAGAGCTAAATCTGAATGTCTGAATGATACTGAGCTACTAATAAATATGGGAACAAGGGTCATAATTAAAAAAAAACAACAAACAAACTAGAGAGGACATTACAGAACTTGAAACTTTGAACTTAGTACCATATCTTTGGTTCTTCAGCTGCTGATTTGACCTTCTGACCCCTAACACACTGGACCTGCTGTGGATCAAAATATAACAATCAGAATAAACATGAGTAAGATCTCAGAATGTTTCTAATCATATGACAATGAATGTCACTAAATTGTAAAACACAAAATAGTTACCTGTTCATAACACCCTCTCCATACCAGTGCAGGTTGCATTAATCAGTAAAAACTTTTGGCTACAAAACAACAATAATATTGCTCAATTCTACTTGAGAGGGCAGAATAAATATTAGCCTTTAAGCAATGTTTTTCCACCCACAACTCACTCAAACTGACTACTTCTCTCTGGTGCATTACAGTAGGGTCCCTTTATTTTTCTCAAACACCTACACAAACTGAAAGCAACAACATTATTATACATACAACTAAGCAATTACTGTTAAGGGTCATTAGTGAAGTGCACAGAACAACAGTAAACAAAAACTCAAGAGGAACTTGGATAAACTTGTACATGGCCAGTTGCTGGGAGTGCATTCAAATGCTAAAGCAGTCCACCAGCTTTTTTGAATTCCAGGGACCTGCACAGTTGTTCAGAAACTGTTGCTTGACCAAATCTTTGACTGTCTGGTAGACGATGGCTTCGTTCTGTAAAACAACAAACCAAATACGACATCATGCATCAGATCTGTCTAAAAACTGCATTGAAGAAAAGTTACAAAACAGCTGTAAGAAAGCACTGCACATTTACTATAACAACACTTGATAGTTCTACAGTTCTGGGATTGAGCACTGAGAATTCATGTAATAATCTATAGCTGACACACACCTTGACACTGTGGTAGGTGGGAAGATCCAGCAGATAGCTATGCCCACCCAGTTGTGCAACTTGGAGGAAATAACTGTAGAGGGCTCTCTTGCAAAGTCTGCTGGAGAAGCCGGGCCCACTCACAGATGGAGAGCTGGGAAATAAAGTGCACCATAACATTCCAATGAATGTTTCCCTATACATGTAGTTAGTGCATTTCAAATATACTAATATCAAAAAAATTCAAGAAAAACTTTTATTTAAAAAAAGGTACCTTATTTTCATTAAAAAAAACCACCTTTTTTTTAACTCAACATTTCTCATCAAAACAATGCTCGTGTCCTTAAAGGTCTAAAAAATTGAAATGCATTTCCAACCTCATAACAAATATTTGCATAGCCGTTTTTTAGGAAGTGTTTAATCCTGCACTGTTTATATTCCATGTTGTTAAATGTACATTGGTTTACTGCCTTCTTTTGCAGTCTTTCTTGAGATACAGATGTGATATGAGGGTGTATTGTATCCAGCTACAACATACGATACAAATACATCAAAAAAGCTGTTATGGTTATCTGTGCTACAAGCACAGCCTAGTGAAATAATGGCACGCTCTTGTTTACTGAAAGATGTAGACTTGCTTTATAGTGCGTGTAACACACACACACACACACACACACACACACACACTAATGAATCACAAAGAAGCTAGCCAGTTAATTAGCAGCAGTGAGGGGTGGATGATGTCCCTTGAAGTATCCACTCGTAACACTAAATATTGTAAATGTAAAATTTCTGCACTGCATTTAGTGATTTGCGCTTGATGACACATGCTTGGACGATCAAGTCTCTGCTTCAGAGGCTTAGCTGTGCTGAACATAGAAATGTGTTTGGCAAGACAATTCTTTTGCGCCGTTACAGCGCAAATGTTGGTCTGGCTGAGTGAGAGAAGACAGGGTTTCCTGCAGACAGCACTTACCACTGCTGATAAGCAACTTCCTGGGGGGAAACCCTGGGGAGAAGACCAGTGGTGAGAAGCCCAGTGCCGTCAATAAAAGACAGTTTGGGGGTGGTATTGTGTATGACAGCCCTGATAGAAGCTGGCATTAGCAGATGGCTGTGCAGGGTGACTGATATGAAATAATTTAAGGTCTGTTCCAAGACCACTATAATGTCTACAGCCCATGATATTCCTCACCACATCCCACTTCCTTTGCTGTTTTATTACTAATACCACAGTGGTTTCTTCTTGGCAGAAGTCAAGAGATTTGGGTGCAAGCCAAGGTTTTTAGAAACAATTAATTGCTTCAGTGGTAAAAACCATAGCTAAAAGAAGCTAGGATTAATTGGCATGCTACTTATACATCACTAAATTAAAGAAGTCTCGTGTGACACAAGCAGCATCTCCTTTTGTTTTCACACTATAATTTGGGTGGGAGTTTTTTTCAGTAGGTGTTCTTGCTATCCTTTATAATATCTCTTCACCGCCCCCTGCACACTTTATGTCCTGTATTCTTGCCCTTAAATTTATTCTCTTCTTTTTCAGGAGCCTATTTTCTTTGTCTATTTATAGTTTATTGTTTGGAACGTGCTGCAGAGCTCATCCTGACACTTTAAACCATGGTGTCACCTAAAACTAATAGTTCAGGCTGCAGGACAGAAGCTGAAATACGCAGCAACACTGCGAATGCCAAGCAAGATCTCAAATCTATTTTTGGCTGTAATCTCTGCTCAAGAACAACACAGCCTCCAGTGAGAGCCATGTCTGTGTCACACTCTAACTACTGGACATCAGCAGTTGTCTGCAGCTCCAAAACCAAGAGATGGCAGGAGCCCCAGGCCTCACTGAGACTGTCAAACAAGCAAACTGCATCAGGCTCTGCCAGCAGTTCTACTCTACCCCTGGAACTGGCTACAGGAGTGTAAATGAGGTAAACTATAGTCAGGTCAAGATACTCTGCAAGAGGAATACAAGAAATCATAATGGTCTCACAATTCTGACGCAGGGACAAGTCACTGTACATTTTGTTGTTTCTTAAAATCTGTGAAATTTGAAGATCATGCAGTTTGCAAAAGGACTGTGTGCACAAGATTGATTTCTCGTACAATGCATCTACATCTTACCCATCAATGATGTAGCCCTTGCTACTGTCCAGAACTTCAATATCCTTGTCTCCAAGGCACCAGTTGATGCCGAGATCGTCATGTCGCAGGGAGGTCACAACAGGCCCCACATAGTCACCACAGAGGAAGATGATGTTGTGTTTTTTATAGGATGGTGGCAGAAAGTCCTCCAGTCCATCATCCAGTTGCTTGTTGGTGATGTCAGACACTTCCTCATTAAATATCTTCTGGCCCCCTAAATAAACAACAATCTCAGTATTTGCTTTTAAACATTGCAGGAATTTACAAAACACACAGGAAAAAGAAATTCATCCTTGTAACATTACATATTGAAAGAAAATGTCCTTTTAAGTGACTATTTTCATTACAGCTAGTATATCATATCAGCTCAACAGCTTCAGTTTACTAATTTCAACATCTCACTTACTGTTTATGACATAATATGTAACATTGGAAATTATACCACCTGCATGTAAAAAAACAAGGCTTCACTGTGTTAACAAAATACCACCTTAAGATAACTTTATTGTGACTGCCACTTGAAATTAAAGAAATAGTTTGACATTTTGGGAAATATGCTTATTCATGTTCTTGCCGAGAGTTTGGTGAGAAAATTGATTCCACTCTGTCTGTACACTAAATATGAAGCTACAGCCAGCAGCCATTTGGTTTAGCTTAGCATAAAGAACAGGGGGAAACAGCTAGCCTGGCTCTGTCCAAAAATAAAATCTGCCTACCAGCACCCCTAAAGCTCTCTACCTACCATGTTATATCTCATTTGTTTAAAACATTAAAAAAAAAGGGTAAAACGACATATGGTTTTACATGGAGTTATTTGCTTGATTATTTCTTGGCTGAGAACAGGAAGCTGCTGGCTGTAGCTTCAAATTTAGCATACAGATATGAGAGTCAATCTTCTCATAACTTTCAGCAAGAAATCAAATAAGCATATTTCCTGAAATGACAATTGCTTTGAGGCTCTTTACCTAGCACCATGCTGGTGATGTAGAGTGGCTGGATGAAGTGGCTCAGTAATGCACCCTGAACCCCAGTGACAGTCCAGCGACACAACTTGTCACTACCAGACATGCAGCAGACTTTGGCTCCCCAGAGACTCGGGTCAAGGTAGGCTACAGGGACCAGCAGGCCCTTGGCATGATACTGTAGCTTCATAGATGTCCAAGTGTTGTTCGCAGGGCCCCTAAACAGGACATAACATTGAATTTTTCTCATTTAGATACCATTCTAACCAATTACAAGCCCACTTCTAGAGAAACATAAACCATAGACATTAAAACTACTATACACCAGATGGTTTAGTTACAAAATATAATATGCATTATATAGAAATTAAAGAAGTAAAATATGAATTAACTTAAAAATATATGTTTTAAGCAAATGTTTTAACAGATTAATAACATTTGTAGGATGCCACTATTCTCAGAAGTCAAATCTACTGTTTTGGAATGAAATCCTTTATCCCATCAAATTATTTCAAATACACACTGCAAAATACTGCTTTAAACAAAGCACACAGGACATATATGGATATTGAAACACAATAAGAGACTGCTGTACTTGAAGTAGAAGTTCTTAGCTGCTCCTTCTGGACACTGATTGGTGTAGAGATGCAGACTGATCTTGGGTTTCAGCTGAAGCTGGTGGCTGTCTGTACTACTCTCAAAAATACAGTTCTCCTTGGCCATTGGATCAGCATCAAAGAACAGCAGAAGCTGTTTGTACAGAAACCTGAACACAAGCCAGAAGATTACATTCTCACTTTGAGCCACACCGGCACTTAAATGCACTAGAAGCACCATCAATGGTACAAGAGAGTGAGCGAGCTGATCCAGGCTGCCTGCTAAGTGATGAAAAGGCATGTCATGACTTCATCATGAATATTAATAAGGAAAAGGCAATATTTATACATTTTATGCAGAGCAAATTCGCTTAGGCTATAAATGCTGTGATGTGTGGCATTGGTTTATGCTACATACTTGTCCCTATACAAATAAACATTAAATAAATATTAGTAAGCATATTTAAAGTTAAGATGTATTAAATTAGGAAACTGGACATTCCTTACTCTCGCACTTCCAAAATTCAAATTTAGATTTACATGAGATGGTTCTTCACCCTTGTTGGAAGTCATATTAGTAGTTTGTACCTTAGGAGGGCCCGTCTGGCGATGATGATGGCGTGGCAGTCGTGGACCATCGTCCCATTGTAGCAAAGCCACTTGCTGCAGCTTGAACAGCCAGCTCCCACCGCCACCACCTTGTAATGCTGACAAGGACGACCCCTTGTATCCAACACTTCTATGGGGGAAATGAAACAATTTCTCTTTCCAATCTGTTATCAACTTTGTCACTTAAGTTAATAGCAACTGCTACAGACAGGACGATAGAGATATGACTGACATGGAGGATGATGTGTGAAGGGCATTTAACTATGAGGTGAGCCACAGCAACAAGTGATGACATGTGTTTAACAATACATTTTAAAAGCCTGGTCAGAATATAAAAGACCTAGAAGCTAGCAAGAGTGAAATGCCATTGATATGCCATCCTCATCAGTCTCTATTCTCAAACCATAGCTTGTGACTGAAAGGACTCACAGGTCATAATCAATCAGACAGGTTTCCTTAAATAAATAAAAGAAAGAAATAACAGCTCTCCAGCATCGAAATGTCAAAATTGTGGTTGGAACTGGCAAGCATGGTGATAAACTCAGTGATGTTACTATTCTGAGCAAGAAGCAACATACTGTAAGTACATGGACAGAAATGTATTATTCAATTATCATCTACAATACTGTTAATTATCCTAAAGTCAGTGTGTTCCTTTTAAAATCCAACTGAAATTAAAATGCTTTTTTTGTCTGCTACACCAGGCGTAAATCACTTGTCCTGTGTTGTTCTTTGGAAAAAAAACAAACTAAAAATCAGAAACCATTACATACATACCAGTTTTGCATTCATTCGACAGAATATCCGTCTATGTAGATGGAGACCTTATTTTGATAGAGCCAATCAAATCTTGCATAAAGCAGTAACATCAGCGTTCTATCATAGGCAGAGCAGACGGTCACACTGAGCCACACAGCTCAGCCTGATACACAACACAAGAGCCACAGACTCTGAATAACAACCACATTAGCTTCCCTGCTAAAGTCTCCTTATCTAACTTACAAACATAAACACACGTCCTGCACCTTAGCTTGTTGAACGAGCCACCAAACAAACATGAGCATTTTAAAAAAAGTAAACCACAAAAAAAAACAAAAAAACAGGGCATTTAACATACCTAAAGTGCTTACCTCTTATCAAGACAAATGCTGCCATGTGGCTCTTACAGCCATGGAAATCAGGGCACATCTTCAGGAGGCTGTCAAACTTCCCGCTACTTATTGCTGTCATGTGATTCTTGTGCCAGTCAGTTTGCCAAACTAGAAGAAAGATAAAAATAAAACCAAAAGACAGCTATATCATCAGGGATGGAATGTTTTTTGGACACCACCATATCAGCGCTGTTCTGAAAATAAATTAAAATGCGAGTGATATGAAGTAGTGCTTGCTTTGAGCATTTTTACATGCTACTATTGCACTCAGTGTACCGGTTAACTTGATTGGCTAAAGATGCATTTGGGTGACTAAAGAGTCAAATGGCTATTTTCATCTATTGTTATTAGCGTTATTTCCCAGATTGATATTTCATTGTTCATGGAGGGCTTTTTATTTCAATCACTAGCCTGGTCTTCTCACAAATTAGTGTTTTGTTCAAATAGTCTGTGTGTCTGTAAATGTTGAGTGCAGGGTATAGAGAATGCAGTGCTTGTGCCCCTTTTCATTCCGTGACATTTGTTTCGCAGACACTCTAGTCCAAAGGGTCTTACAAAAAGTGCTTTCAAACGCCACAGGAACAAATAAATGAGAAATAAGTGCTAGCATGAGGTGTCAAGGTCTGAAAAGATGTTTTTTAGCCTGTGTTGGAAGATGTGTAATTCGGTCTGGAGTTTAATCCATGACTGTGTGAAAAGGACAGAGAAGAGCTTTGAACGAAATAAGTGACCACAGGGTCCTCGGAGTTTACTGTGGCTTTGAGGTAGGAGGGAGCAGTTCTTCACTGTTCTGTAGGCTCCAGTAGCACCAGAGACATGAACTTGAATGCAAGCTGCAACAGATAGCCAGTGTAGTGAACAGAGAAGCTGAGTGGTGTAGGAAAACTTGGGGAGGTTGAACACCAGATGGGCAGCAGCATTCTGGACAAGCAAAAATCTGATTTTTGGCACATCCAGACTAGAAATAGATATTGAATGTGGACATCACACAGTGTGACTAATACTTCTGCACCTTCAGTCTTTGGGCTCTTGTCTGGATTCTTTAAGTCCTTGATCTGGTCCAGGAGGAGCTCTTCATCCGAGAGTATGCTTTCAGCGGGTAACATACCAGGGAGAGAGAGGCCCTTTGAGTCTTCATCCTGAGAAAAACAAAATAATTCTGCTAAAAGAAGGGACTGTGATTTTCTCCACTAATCAACCTTGAACCCACTTCTCTTGTGTTAATTTAGAAGAGTATCTTGTTAAGAAATTGTCAGCGCATGCAAACATACTGTTTAAGACAAGAAGGATCATGTAAAATGTGAGATAAACTTTGAGAATGTATTCCTGTTGCACACAGCTTAAGTGACAAGGTGGCTGCAGATGGTTTTGAACCCCTCCAGTTAGCTGGATAATGGTATCAAGCACTGCTATACTTGTCAGTCAAGTAATCTGCTGTTAATTATCACAGATGTTGAGATTTCACTTTGATGTCAGATTTTCAAATATGGCTTAATACCATCATTTATTCCCACATCATTTCAGGTTATCTGTGAAGGACACCTTCCACATGAAAGCAGAAAATTGCATATAAGGTTTTTTACTACTGAGTTTGACAGATACTGATAGCTTATCCCCTTTTGTGATCAAATAACTAGGTGAAAACAACATTTAACATATGGCCTTTGCTATGTAGCACCTACAGTAAGTAGTGGGAAACCCTGACATTACGTCTTTCCATTTATTTACCTCATCTTCCAATAGGATGTCGCAAGAATCAAGTTTATCTTTGAATTTTTGGATGGAAGCCCTCTCCATTCTGGGTCTGTCTCCTCCTTCAGGAAGCAAAGCCTCTTTCACTTGGTCATGGTCTCCAGAAGCCGGTAGGTTTTTCCTAGGACGGTAACATAAACAGTGACCAGATTTAACATTGTTAATTGAGCAGCTGATCCCTCAAAATGTGTGGATGGATGTAAATGAACATTTCCACATCCCAAAAAACACAACAGTAGCTAAACAGTTAAATAACACGTCAAATTAAACATGGCTGCTAATAAATTTAGATTTTCCTCACTAATATTTTCAATCAATAGCAGTTTTGGTTGTTTTCCTCTCAAAAACCCCTCTAGATGAAAAGTGCAGAGGAGGAGGGTTCAGTTGGATTCAAGAGCAAAGAATCATTACAAGGCTCACCAGTTCTTAACAAACCATTTTCTCTACCTGCATGTTTAAATAGAAGAGTGAAGGAATAGCCTGTGGACTCACAAATGAGCTCACACCCATCTATATTTCAGGGATTCAGCTGAAAACTTCTCAAATATTCTGGGTGATATTTTGGTCTTTAATTAAATGTAGTTCTGAATGTCAGTTTTATAGAGAATGAAAACAATGGAAAAAGAGGATGACTAAAGGTTCAGAGCAGATTTAAACCAAGTACATGACATGTGTCAAAACCAAATGAGCCAGTGGGTTGTCTACTGTCCTG
Organism: Maccullochella peelii; assembly: GCA_002120245.1. Classification (NCBI taxonomy): domain Eukaryota; kingdom Metazoa; phylum Chordata; class Actinopteri; order Centrarchiformes; family Percichthyidae; genus Maccullochella; species Maccullochella peelii. The sequence continues at coordinate 92,750 of LKNJ01002631.1, forward strand.
AAACTCATTAATGAGCTTCAGTAACTGACAGCGTGTGCGGCACATTTAAACTGGACACACTCGCCAGCAGGCTCCTCAATTTCCCGATCTGAAACCTCAGTAACAAGCAGCCACAACAAAACAAAAGCCAAATTGCTGAAACAGTTTGGTTTTATTGAAGAGGCTCTGACCTGAGCTAAAGAGTGCACCCCTGGGAAGAAAATGAATAAATAAAACCTTAATCTTCATGTAAAACACATTGTGTTTTCCCCTGGGTACGAGTTGTGCTATATAAATAAAGCTTGCCTTGCCTTTCTAGTGTTACTGTAACTGCAATACAACACTGCCACCTTTTTTATTACCTCAGCTCAGCAGCACCGCTATAATTGGGCACATCATCTGTCAGATGGACCCAAGGATGGTGGAGGTGCAAGCTTGGCTCAAAGTCTGGCAGAGACTGAAAACTAGAAGCTCCTCTTCTTGGACTGTATTTAAATGCTTCCTGATCTGCCATGTTTTTCAAGCAAACTGTGGAAAAATGAAATTAAGTTAGCGTGAGGTTGCAGCTTTTAACTGTACCCGTATAATCGACAAAATGCCTGCCCCAGAATTTCCTATTTTTGTTATCAGAGCCACTTGCACTACATTTTCTTTTCCTTTTTACTTTATAGGGCCTTCAACTGATAACTTTTCATTATGTAATGTTACTGGTGAGGATTCCATTAATCATTAGGATAAAAAAGAAAAATCATCTGCATGCCTAACTTTGTTTACAGACATGAATTACATGACGCCTTTTCATACTGAAGCAGGAAAAACATTCAAGTAACTTAAAATAAATAAATTTAAACTAAATTGCTTATTTTAAAAACTCTAAATTCCACAGTAGGCAAATAATTTGGTCCTTGTTGGACTGATTTCTTACATGAACCCTTATAAACCAGGTGATACAAGATTTATTAAATGTCAGTGGACATCAGTATTCTGTCTTGACAAGGCGGTTTGCCAAATTTATGCAATGATATTCACCCAGTTTTATTTATTTTTATATATATATATATATATATATATATGCCTTTTTTGTGTTAACTTTAATGCCATTTCATGTGGCGTTAATGAAGCATGTGACTGGCAAACTGATTTGTAGCCAACACTGGATCTGACACACTAACATAAATAGCTAAAAGATTCGTACACAGATTTTGTGGTGATATTCAGGCAGATTAGAGGATTAAAAATGTAGTCAACCGATTAGTCCATTAATAGAAGATCTACAGCTATGTTTCTTTTTATTCCAGCCAACAATCTTTTGGTTACAGCTTCTCAGTCGTGAGGATTTGTTGCTGTTGTCTGTTTTATATCACTCAAAATTCAAGTTTTAAACCGTTGGTCAGACAGAAAACGCCATTTTTAGACACGTCATGTTGGGCTTAGAAAACTGTGATGGGCACTAACTTATATTATTGTTTTTCCTCAGTACTTTCTGTCATTGTTAGTCCAAATGCTTAACTAAGCGATAAAAAAACCCGAAAGATTAATTGATGATAAAATTACCTGTTACTAGCCCAATATTAGTCTACTGAGGTTAATCAATTAACAGCTACCTGGAAAAGTGAACGACTGTCAATGCGACACCGTTAGCTAGCGGCGAAGCTAACGTTAGCTCGCGTTACCAAATGACTGCTGATTTAAATGCTTTGTCAACGACAAAAATTTGGAAAAGTTGCAACGTTTTAAGACATATCTGTGAAACAAACCAGCTAGCTAAACGTCAACTCCTTTCTTTCGTTTTCACCGCTCAAAGCTTTTAAGTAACGTTAAGCTGTTTCTAATGTCACACGTTTTAACGTTAGCTAACATTAACGTGTGTTTTACGCCACAAAGTCTCCACTCGAAACAAACGTTTCACGCCGAATTTGTATGAGGATTTTAACTTTCATTTAAATTGTGGCCACATATTCAAAGTTTACCTTCAGTCTTTGTGCGTTCCTCAACACTGAAAGACAGGAGGTAGTCGCGGTTGTGTCGCGCTGTCTGAATCCAAAGCCAGTGTTGGGGAGTTGAAACTGGCAAGTGAAAGAGGAAACGGAAAGAATGTTTTTGATTGATGTTGTGGCGCTGCAATTAGTTTAAATTGCGTGTTTATTCATGATAATTAGATAATAAAAGGACATTTGCAGCCTAATATTTTTGTTTTGACTCCAAACATCTACACTATATTGCCAAAAGTTTGTGGACACCTGAACATTACTTCCATATGTGATTGTGGAACATCTCATTCCTAAACCATAGCCATTAATAGTCTGCTAGAACAGCTTCCACTCTGCAGACTTTCCACAACATTTTGGCAACTGGTCTGGCACTGATGCTGGGCTTTAAGGGTACATACTTATGAACATATGGTGTATAACGCTGTTTAAGTGCTGTGCAACTATTTTGCATACTGGTGTAGACAACTATTTTAATGTTCCACATACATGATTGTTATAACTGGTTGTAAATGAATTAATGGGCATATAAAATGAGACAAATATATGAATGCAACTGAGACATGAATTCAAAATACACAAGATGAAATGAGAAATGACCAGGGGGGTGTCCACTCATGTCTGTTACACAGTTGAGTAAATATCATAGCTTCAAATCTCTATTTACAGTGCGATATCTGCGTGGGTGTCACCATTTCGATGGAATTTAGATTGAATGTGGGAAAAAGGAGGAAAGGAAAGAGCGGGGTCAGTCATGTTTTATGTATAGATGCAGTAAATAAGCAAATAGGTACAGAATGGTTTGGTGATTTCTATGAATTTTAAATCTGTAGCGCTGCACACACACATACTCATTCAATATAAACACCAAAAGCATGCGCTGAAAAGCCCCCACAATGAAATTAGTTAGCAGTTGTTCAAATTAAACCTCTCTCTCTCACACACACACACACACACACACACAAATGCACACTTCTCTAAGTCGCCTAAGTGTGTGGCGTTATTTGCAGTAGAAAATTCCCCTGATCATTGTGACTCCAGACTGACTCTATTTCACTTACCCTTCACCTCAAGAGAGAGCCCTCATATCTGTTTCTCCTGAGCCAAATGAGGCTTTCTTATGAGCGTGTGTGTGTGTGCATATGTCTCAGTGTGTCTGTGTTTCGTATGAGACAGTGAAATGTTAAGTCACCCCCATCTCAAGAGGGCCCTCTGAGGCGCATTGGAAACTATCTCATGTGTCCCCTTCATTTTAAATATCACCTATTCCCTCCCTGACTCCCCTCTGTTTGTCTCTTTCTATTCCCCTCTCTCCCCTATCTATGTCTTTCTTTCTGTCTGTTCTTTTTTTTTTTGCTTTCACACCCACACACTCGCTCATAGGCTGAGAGATTTCCCTGTTTAGTTTTTAATGGGAAAAAAATGAAACAGTGGTGGCATACAGAACACCCTAGAGCCCCATTCAATATTTATTTTCTTTTTCTGCTCAGGGACACTGTTTCCCAAATACATTGTCACAGCTTTTGTGTTGGACTATTGGACAGGCAAAACTGTTAAATATTGAGCCAGTTGACAATTTTTCTAAACATATGTTAATGTGTTCAAAGTGTGATTGTGTTGGTTTGCTTGCATGTGTGAAAAAAACACCACTAGGCACAGTTGATGAGCATTGTTATTGATGCTTGACTGTCATGGATAACACTGTGATGTCTTAATTTACGTTAATTAACACTGAGAATGAAAACCTGAATTTAAACCAACTAGATTTTCCTTCTGCGACTAACAATGATTTTCCCACTGATGCCCCCCATAGTATGTTCCATATTGTGCGTGTGCGTGTGTGTATGGGTGAAGATCTGTATCACATCTTTTACCTAAAAAGTAAAAGTTAGCAATACTACACTTTGAAAATACTCCAATCCTGCATTCAGAACCTTACTTAAGTAAAAGTATTATCAGCACAATTTACTGTATCAAGTACTCATATAGAAAAATGCTCCCTGTCAGTGTTACTATTACTATTGTTATTATTATATGTGATGCTTTTGGATTAATATTACAGGTACATTAATGTGTATGTTGCATTTTACTGCTGTAGATGTTTAAGGTTGTGCTAATTTTAACTCTTAATCTACAGCAATGTAGATTAAGATTCTATAAGATCATTTTATGTTTGTAGAGTCGCTATCCTGTGAGAACCACGTATCTCTAAAAAGTCAACTTCTCATTAGCTCATAAAAACAGCCCTGATTTCAGCTGCCTCTGCGATGTAGTGTAGAAGTAGAAGTATAAAGTTGCATAAAATGGAAATACTCAAGTAAGTACAAAGTGGCCTACCTCGAGTTTACAGCCTACTTAAGTACAGTACTTGAGTAAATGTACTTAGTTACTTTCCTCCACTGGTTTTCTTGAGGTTTTCCACTCACCAACTGACCTTGGTGATCTTCTGATTTGATTGTTTACCAAGCATCATGTATATACAGTATACATATGGAACTTACAGAAACGTAATAACTGTAAATATACCAGCAGTAAGCAAGACAGTGTGCAGGATTTCTTTCAACTTTAATTCAAATTTATGTTTAATTTAACTGCACAGAGAGGTCATGAATTTCTGTAAAATCAAACTGAACAGGATAGTGAACATTTCAAAAGCATGTTAAAAAGCCTTTAGAGAGACCTTTAATGTATTGCTCACTAACATCTCTGTAATGCAGCATGAGCAGCTGCGTCTGATTCAGTCTGCTCATTTTATTCTGCTGGCAGTTGCAGGGTTGAAGAGTGACATCAGACTGGGTGATTGTGCACTCCACAAAAGAAAACTTTGACATACTTGTACAGCATAACCCTCTCATTCACACCTAACTGTATCAGACTTGCTGGTGAATAAAATATGAAATTCTGAAATCTGAAAATGATTTCCAGCTGGGTCACTGCCTCCATGCACAACTGAACAGGGATAATTGGGCATTCGTATTTTTTTCCTAAATGAATTTGACAGGTCTTTCCCCAGGCTCACCACTAGAGGGTAAAAGTCCTTTGCACACTCACTCTCACAGTTTATTTCTGATACTCACACATGACCTACAAATCGGCTGCATCAAACAGAAGAGAGGGAACAGAGAGAATAGAGGTTTGGGACCCAGCATGTTCAGAACCAAAGAATAACATTTTCTCCTTACACTATCTTAAATTCTTCTTCTTCTTCTTTGAAATGAATGACCAGATATTTATTTTATTTATTTTAAAAAAATGAATTAATAGGACATTGCACTTTTAGCAGATATTAGACGACAACAAGAGGCAACAGTATGGCTGATGCAAACCTATACAATCAATAGGCTATCTCGCATATTGAATGGCAATAGACAATGATAATAAGTGACACTGTATGTTGGAAACATTTTTTAAAATATATTTAATTTGGCCACAATACATTTCAAGTGGATTTCCAGTTCATGGATCTGCAGAATGCTTAATTTGATGTCAAAATGCATGTCTGCCTCTGAAAAACATGCAACATGATATCAACTCAAGGACTTAAAAAAAAGAGAAATGCATAATCATATATTTTTTAAAATATATTAGAATTGTATTTGAAATAGCTCATCTACTCGGTGGACCATTACAAAATTTTGTACAGATAATCACGGTTCCCAGACGATGTGTCCTGATGACTTTAGTGATGCCTTAATATTCCTCTGGTTTTGAGATGTCTCACCATCTGTTGTAGGGATTGCCATGGAATTTAGTCCACACATTCATGCCCCCCTCGGGATGAATTGTAAAAACCTTGGTTATCCCTCAACTTTTCATCTAGCGCCATCGTCAGGTCGAAATGTGTCCAATACTTTGCTTTATGACCAAATACTGACCTGAAAAACCCATGACAGTCCCATCAGCCTCAACTTTAGCTTTAGTGCTAGTCAGCAAATGTTAGCATGCTAACATTCTAGACTAAGGTGATGATGGTAACCTACACATTATACCTGCTAAACATCAGCATGTTAGCTTTGTCATTGTGAGCATGTTCGCATGCTGATGTTAGCATTTTGTTTAAAGCAACACTGTGCCCAAGTACAGCCTCACAGAACTGCTAGCATGACTGTAGACACTGTCAACTGTTCCAATGTAACCACTCGGTACATACAAGGTATTTCATAATGTCACTCCCTTCTTCCAAAACTTATTGTCACACTTTACTAAATGGCAAATGTCTGTAAAGGCTGAAAGGTGAACAAGGTTTTGGTAAGATGTGATTTAAGATCTCTTAGTAGTGGTAATTTAATTTGCTCCACACTCATATAACTGCTCCATCTTTGGGTAAAAAGATTCAAATGTCAGATATGATAGGTTATCAGTAGCCTAAAGTAACACTGTAACCTACCTCTGACATTTCAACAGACAAGTATACATAAGATAGCAACACGTGTGATACAGACCTCTGACATGAAAGGATTGAGTGTATGTGTGTGAATTTCAGAAGTAAGTGGTTTGTGACTGTGTGTGTACCTTGTGGAGAACTAGAAAGGGGGTTGCGTACACACTCAACACAACACCTATTGTCTTTTAATCTCAGGAAATGCAGTGGATTGTAAAGAGACACAGATCAAGCTCTTTCAACGGTGCATGAAGAAAGGGTCTGGTGTTGATTCTGTTTTTGATGTGCTGCCATCCGACTGTGCTGAACAGAATCTCAAAAAGGATATTAGGATGCACGCAGTTATCCTAATATCAGCACTGATACATACTGGGGTGGCCTCTAAATCTAATCAGGGAGGAGGGAAACAGCAAAACTTGATTATACACTTATATTTGTTGTCTTTTCACTACCCCTGACAGTCTGCCCCTGACTCTCTGTAGCTGCTGCTTCATGCATCTTTAAAAGATGAGAGGGAGGCTCCACTTTCTCACGCCATATATGACGAGGAGGGATGAAACATGAGACAGATGAAGGAGAAGCAGTACGTACCGACGTGTCTAACCCACGTACCGTATATACACACACTGTACTACAATATGTTTATTTAAAACTTAATCACCCTTTGTCTCTCTTTTTTTTTTCTGTGTCGTGAGGTATTTCCTAAATCCTACCTCCTCTTCCTCTGCATTTCGTGCCGCTCTCGGTGAATCTCATCAGGATAATTATTCGCGCACTGGCATCCGAGGCACGAGCATCTGTCTCTCCTTCTGTTGACCTCCCCCTGCCTCCCCCTCATTTTTTCCTTTTCCATACTCCTCTCAAACTCACCTTTTACTTCTTTTCCCATCCTCATCATCATTCTTTTCCAACTCCTCTCCTGATCTTTATGCTCAAGCCATTTCTTAGTTAACTAAAGCATCTCTCCCACTTATTAGCCACTTCACAGTCTTTGCAAATTGCAAACATATTCTGCATAAATTCAGAAGGGAGAAGAACTGATGCAAGAGGGGGGAACAAAGCAGAGATGAAAGGTTTGCAGAGAATATTATAGAAAATATGGCTCAAAGAACAAGACAGAGGTGGAGAATATGCACATATTTGATAGGTCATACTAAACATTTTCAATCATAGACTCATTCAAACCTTCCTTGTATAGTCCATGTTTCCTAAGTGTAACTTTGCTTTATTTGAAGTTACAGCACAGACATGAGAGAGTAAGAATTGATATGGGATATGCAGTAGTAGCCTGTGCAGTAAACTATAATCTGTGCATTAGCAGAACATCCGGCTGCAAGTCGTAGTAGTATCATTTTACATATATTCACTGCCAGGTGAAACCTCTTATCTCCAAAATGTATTTTTTTTGAACGACCTACAAGGAAAATACCTGATTATTTCATGATGACAAAACATTTTTGGCATTGAAAAAAAATTATTTTGAAAGAGGATGAGGAGTATTCTCAGCCCTTGGTGGACCATATTGTCTTTCAGCTAAAGTAAACACACAGAAAAGGAGTTACATGGAGTTATGAGGTTTACATACAACAGAAATGATGTCCACCACTGTTAAACTCTGTATATGTACCTTTAAATGCCTTAATGGAATCAATATTTCAGCAGAGGTAGACTCCTATCACAGGATCACAATACTTTCCACAAAGCATATGGTCAACAGATGCTGACCTTGTATTATCACATTTAAGATGATAGATGTGTTTGTGTAGGTAGGACCAACACATTACTGACCAGAGGCACTGCCAGGAATTCAGGAATCATATTAAAGGGTGAAGTGACTCCCACTTATGAAACCCTCTTGGCCTGAGATAAAAATCAGCCCACTCTGTTGCCATCTCAACCCAATTAATGCAAAGTACAAAGGTGATCCATCTACACTCCCTAAGAAACAACACATGATGTGACACCTAAGACAATAGATACTCGGTTAATCATCTGTCAGTGAAAGTCTAGTCTTGCTGTTTTAAGAACTGTTGACAGTGCACAAAGCCAGATAAGTAAAAGTCAACATGGCCATCACGCTGGCAGGCTGGCAAAATTACAATGGAGATTTGCTGACGATTTAAAAGGCATGTTTTGGGCGTGAATCCGTGTGCTTGCAGATTGTACCCTGAGAGAGTGTACCTTGCCAGTTTTTAGCCACACTAGCAGCATGGCTCTAGGGATGGCAATGTTGGTCTGTTGGTCGGTTCACCACTTTGGTCCAAACTGAAATATCACAACAGCTACAGTATTAGATGGATTGTCAGGAAATGCTGTAATCGTAATGACTTTGGTGATCCCCTCTGGTGCCACAATGAGGTTGACATTTGTAGTTTTGACTCAAATATCTCAACAACTCTTGGGTGGATCTTGGTGCAGACATTCATATTCCCCTCAGGATGAATTGTAATCATTTTGGTGATCTCCAGACTTTTTCACAGCACCATCATTAGGTCAAAATTTCAATTTGTCTAATACTTTGGTTTATGACCAAAAATCTGCAAAAGTAATGACATTCCCATGTTTAGTGCTAACTGGCAAATGTTAACATGCTAACAAGCTAAACTAAAATGGTACCAAGATAGTAAACATTACAGCTGCTGTGCCAAAAGTAAATACAGCCTCACAGAGCAGCTAGCATAACTGTAGACTCTTAGTCTTGTTTTGTGTTTATCCTACCAAGCCTCATGTGTATCTTTAAGGCCAAATAACAGCCTTATATTTCAGGCCTGTCTCGAAGCATCACCGTCTTCACCTTCCCTACTTGCTATATATCTTTGTTACACCCATTGCATCTGTTGGCACATCTCTCTGGCACATGCTGTGCTATAAATAGCAGAATGGCATCTGCAATGAATTTGCTCCTCTGTTATGGTGCTTTGAAACTACTGCAACATACTATACAGAGGGCTGAAATTATTTGTTGATTTCATCGATTAGTTGATTGAGAGAAAATGAATTGTCAACAATTTTGCTAATTAATTAATCACTAAAGTCATTCATCAAGAAAAATGAAGAATATTGCCTGGTTCCAGCTTCTAAAATGGGAGGATTAGCTGTTTTCCTCTGTTTATATCATTGTAAATTTGATATCGATTGATTGATTTTAGACGTCAGCTTTGGCTCTGGGAAACTGTAATGGGCATTTCTTACTATTATCTCAACAGATAATCAACTCATTTTAAAACTGATGATGAAAATAAGCAGTATGCAGTATATCATGTGAGACAAGACAGTACTCTGTATAACATTAACTAAAGAGGTTCTCTCATCACTCAGACTCATCTTTGTCTCAAACAACGACATTACGGTCAGAAGGAGAGAGAGGAAGGGAAAGAGAAATATGAGACTTAGTTAATAGAAGACACAACTAATCAAACATCTAATTATATGCCCATAAAATGAATAGAATAGGAGATAACATTACAGAATGGGGGGAATCTTTCACGCATATGCAGAGCAGATTCACATTACACTCTGGGTGAAATGTGGGGGGATGGGAACTCCTACTCATAGGAACAGCAGAGGATATGCAGGTTGCATATTCAGATGAATGCATACAGTATGGCATAAAGTACGCATATAGAGTTTTTTCAAGGGCAAGCACTGCACTGAGGTCTATAGTCAAGCTGAAGAATATTTGGTATTTTTAAAATGTACATGATCTGAGTAAAACATTCTACAATAGTGCTATTTTTAAGGTAGATATGATCCATATGAAACAGAGGCTGCTTGATATAGGGCTGAATTTGTGTAGTGCACAAAAGAGTAGTCGGTAGAAGCGAGACATGGAGGCAGGGGCATCTATAAGACATTGCCCTGGCTCAGACATATCAATTAAACATCAATGGCCAGCGGGGCAACATTCAGATTGCACTGAACCCACTGTAGATGATCCCTGCAAAATCCTTGTATTCAACCAAGACTTCACATCCAAAAATAGGACTGTGTTGATTAAACATAAATGAATATGTGATTGTTTGATGAGTTTGTGTGTGTGTGCGCACTGGGTCTTTCCCCAGAGCTGTTCTGTTCTGTTCCTCTCCAAGGTGACGCCGGTTACCATGGCAGCAACATCAGCTCTCTGAATTTCCCCCTCTTCCTCTTCCTCCCTCTGTCTTTCTCTACTCCCATCTTTCTCTCTTTCTCTCTCCCTCTTTCTCCTTTTTGTTATGTCTCTCTTCCTTCTCCCTCCCTCTCTCTCTCTCTCTCTCTCTCTCTCTCTCTCTCTCTCTCTCTCTCTCTCGCTCTCTCTCTCTGCTGCCTCCATCACACACCACAGTAAGCAGGCCACCAGCCTTCATTTACATGGCACAGTTGGTCCTTGGCCAGGCTCTCTCATCTCTGGCAGGGAGATACAGTATATGGAAATTATGGAATTATTACACTCTACATCACTACAATGCTATATCACAATTCCTCCATAAATACATGGGTAGATTCCCTTATCTCCAATCTTCATTTGACTTTTTTGTTGGTCTCACTTTTTTCCCCTGCTTGGCTGTGTTACAAAGGAAACACACATGATGATCAACAGAAATCCATAGAAAGTGTGTCTATGAAGTCTATGAATACACTGAAATGCATATTGGGTAAGAATTTTTGATTCTGATATGTTTTCTTTTGTGCATGTTTGTGTGGATCATATTCATGTCACGGCACTAGCAGCGGCACCAGCATTTATATGCAACACCAAACCTACAGTATTTCAAATGCAGCCTCTCTGGCTGCGCTTTAATTCCCCATTCATTTGGAGTTTTGCTGTGTTTCTGTGAAGTGGAACCTTTGTTTTGCATCTTTTCTCAGTGATCTTCTTCATTCCTCGTCTGTTCATCTTCCCTTTCCCATTTAGTTTGAACAATTAGACGACATGCATCAGAATGAAGACAAAAAGAACAGCAGGGAGAGAGCAGACAGAGCAGTGTAATGTAGAGGAGTGATTTCCATCATTCCCAGCAGAAATCAATAGACTGACATCTAAGAGATCTAACATCTTGGGAATGTGTGTGTGAGTGTGTACACTATAGGCGTGTATTTACATTTGTGTATATGTGTCTTTCTGCAGTATGCATATGAATATATACAGTACACCATCTATTCAAATATGTGTACTTATTATGCTTATATCTTCAGGTGTGTGTGTGTGTGTGTGTGTGTGTGTAAAACAGAGAGCCACAGCCAGAGAGTAATCAATACTGACTGTAAATGATGGCTATAATGGGACCATGCCTGGGACATTGCAGTGGTGATGTAGATGGAGCCTGTGTGAGTGTGTGTGGAGTGGATTTAGTGCTGGTATTTGATCCTGTGTGTGTGTGTGTGTGTGTGTGTGTGTGTGTGTGTGTGTGTGTGTGTGTGCGTGCGTGCGTCCTCCATTACAGGGCAAACAGAGAGGGTGTGGTTGGTGGGCAGACAGGGTCCCAGTCTCAGTCCTGGGTGTACGATAACAGTAATTCAATTGAGCTGGCGAGCCCTGGCCTGTGGGATTCACTGCCTGTGGGTGAGTTTGCGTGTGTGTGTGTGTGTGTGTGTGTGTTTTAGTCATTAAGCAACCTGATCCTCCTGGCTCTCTCCTCAGGACTGAATTAATAAGTGATCAAGGTCTGTACCACTGTGTGTGTGTGTTTATGTTTGTGTGCCTTTGTGTTTTATGCTTGCATCCTACTTCCTTCCCTTTGTCCTTTCCTCTTTCCTTTCTTCTATTTCTATGCTGCCTTTATTCCCACTCTTCTCTCTTCTCCCTCTTCTTCCTTCTCCATGTCCTTTTTGTAATTTTTATACTTAATTTTTGTTTATCTAATTCTTTTTTTAATCTCTGTTTGTATTCTCCTGTTCTAACATTTTCTTTCTTTCTTTTCTGTTTTCACTTTTTAAGTATTATTCTATGAGCAAACAAATTTTATTTCAAATAATTACAGTAACCGGTAGCCACCTCTAGTTAAACCTCTACATTAAGGGATCGGTACACCCAAATTAGAAAAAACACAGATAGTTTTGGTAATATCTGTCTCAGACATTTCTGCCTCCACTCCAATACAATAGAGATGAATAAAACTTAATTTGTGGTGCTTAAAGCAATGAGTGACAATGACAAGTTAAAAAATCACACTATGAACAGTTTTCACTGGGACCATTTCTTCTACATAAAACCAAATTATCTGTGTTGATTGATACCATTAGAAGTAAATGAGGATGTTTTATTGTAATTTAGGTGAACTGACCCTTTAACTGCAGTTCACCTAAAAGATATGTCCTCTCATCCTTCTTATCCTCATTTCAATCCCCTCCTCAACTCCTCCATGCCTCTTTCCCCGACTCTGCTGAGCCAGTCCTTGGCAGCATATCGTCCTCTGCGGGCCAAGGGCAAACAAATGGCAGCCTCCCTCTGCAACAGCATGATGCTCTGACACACATGCATAAGCATGGCTGGACATGGCTCGATCACCCATCCACCCACCCATGAGCAAGCAGAGGCACATACAGTTCTGTGGATGCAGTACGCCTGCACATAAGTACCAGCATGGACAAAAGCTCATATGAGCAATCATCCATGCATGTGTACGGCAGACTACTGGCCACACACAGAGAGAGTATGGACACAAACATGCACTCCACTGCCAAACCTTGTGGCTTTATATTAGTGTAATCCATGGTTTAATATGAATCCAGACCTAAGCTCTGCCTATTTCCCCAAAGGAGATGCTGCCATGGCCTGGTTTTACTGGGACAAAGTTATTTAGCCCACACACACACACACACACACACACACACACACACACACACACACACACACACACACACACACACACACACACAGGGTGGGACCAGGCTGTATTCATGCCAACTAGTCCCAGATTGGTCGCTCATGGTGACAATGTAATGAGTATAGACCAATATGTTGCCTGCCTTCTTGCCTCCTTGTTTTCTTTCTGCCTCCTTGAGCGTCAGGATCCCTTTTTCCTTCATTCCCTGCCTTGGAGCATCTGACAAACTCCCGCTGTGCCCACTTATGTGTCTCCCTCTACTGTCATATAGCTTCTGTCTGACATATCGCTAGTCTGTGAAGCCTGCTCATCACAAAAACCTATTCTTACTGCAATACAACATGTCAAAACCAATGTAAGTGTGCCATGCATTTGTATTCACCAGCTCAGAGTTTGAATAATCTAAAAAGATCTGGCTTGGCAAATTGTCTTCTCTGGGGTTAATTATTTCGCTACATGGACGCCACTGCCTATGGCCCAATTTCAAAGCCAAAGATGTATTTATTTGCTCATTCACTCACACTCAACTTACTCAAATTAGTAACTCAACTGTCACAGAAAAGTAACAGAATTATAATAAAATCCTAACTTTCAAACATGTCTCTGTTGGCCACTAATTCATGGTAAAAAAAATACATTACAGTTTTTGAATTTGTGTGCAATTTGCTGTGATGTTTACATGATAAAGTTTTGAATTTCAAAACGTGTTGCTGAAATATAGATTTTAAGCTAGGCCACCCATTTGAATGAGGACAATGAAATTATATTAGTGCCTTATCCAGTCATGAGTTTTAGTTTCTGTGAGACCATATGACCTGATGTCTATTTCCATATCTGGTTCCATCATATAACTGTACAGTTATACAACATCTTTTAATTACCCAACACCCATAACTGTACATTCTTTAGCTACAATTCAAACAAAATTACTTACTTTACAATGTGAAACAAACACATGTTGTTTTACTAATACATGAAAGAATGAGTCAGTACATGATCAGCATGAGCACTTGAAAGAAACCCCCTGTGGCATCTTTTGAATGTGACTACTAAATACAAAGACTGCTTGATTCACGTAACACCACATTTCTTATGTCGACTGTATAATAAACAAGAGTTTACAGCCATGCTAGCAGCTTTGTGAGGTGTTACTTAGACACAGGGGTACTTTGAGCTAAATGCTACTATCAGCCTGCTAACATTTTGCAAATAATTATTAGCACTAAACACAAAGTACAGCTATGGCTAGTTTTGCAGATATTTGGTCATAAACCAAAGTATTGGACAGAGTGAAATTTTTACCTGCCGCTGTAAAGAAATGGCAGGGGTTCACCAAAGTCATACGGATGCATCGTCTGGGAATCATGAATTTGTTTACCAAATTTCACGTCAATCCATCCAACAGTTGTTAAAATATTTCAGTCTGGACCAAAGTGGTGGACCATTGCCATCGCCTAAAAATTGTCCTCTTTATCGTAGGAGCTCACAGGACATCTTGCAGCCCCACTTTCAGACTGCAGTTGGACAAAGTCACCAAAGACCCATAACACTATTTTGTGTGGAAGCAGTATTTGCATGATAATAGTATCTGTTGCATGTAATACGGCCTCACATTCCCTCTGCAATCAACGGAGCTAATGACTCTCATGGGATGGCTGCCATACTGTTACAGATCCACCATCTTGTAGCAGCAAACATTGTGGGTTGATGACATGATCTGGTATTCTCCAAATGTGATTCATGTAGGAAAATGGCTGAAAGACCACCTCAGACCATATTGCTGTTTTCCCTTTGCTCGCTGGTCCAAATTGTGTATTATGTACCTCAGGCTATGCATATTTGTGCTCTGGCTTTGGATATTTGAATATAAGCAGTTTCCCAAAGCTGCTACTGCCAATAAATACCGGCTTTGTTGAGTTCAACGTGCAGCTTGTTGCTGTGATCGTGCCACAGAGGTGTTCAGTCAATACTGAGTTAATTTGTCAGGCGTTCAGCTGCACTGGTACCTGTCTGTTTCTTTCCTGACGCACTTTTGCTGTTGTGATTTTCAAGACTGTTCCCCTTGCCGCATTTATCCCTTTTGTGTCATATTTGGCCTTGTCTGATGTTCTATTTGTCTGAGTTATTTTAAAAGTGGTGATTCACTGAACTCTGCCTTTACATCTTCCCATGTTAATTTAATTTTCAGTTACTCCAAAGTTAAAATGATTTCACGTTGCATGTCTTTTCCTTTGTACGGCCTCTTGACCCTTTGAGCCTGCATCCTAGTCATCGTAGATTTAACTCTGTCACATAACAAACAGTTTACGTCATTTCTAATTTGTTGTATCTCACCCTGCTGTTTTGTGTCTGACATAGAAGAATAAATAAATTCCCCTTAATTTTTCAATCAATTATTAATCTATCTCATTACATTACAATATTGACACATTACATACAGGTTACATACGAATAGAAGTTCTGAAATCTAGAGTGCCTGTCCAGAACTTTTTAATAATAAAGCCAATACTCCTGGATGGAAATGTATCTTCCACTCTGTTTCCAAACGGCTCCCTTTCACCCAACATTTAATTGAGCTATTCTTCATTGTAATTACTGTGACACAATGGCCTTGTGATTTCATCCAGTGTTTCATTACTTTAGATCAATGGGGCTTGAGTGACAGATTTGGCCCCAAGATGACTTTGTCAGTTGTGTTTATAATTATTACATTAATTAATAACACATTTTAATCTAGAATGACGTCTGTGGTATTGAATACAACCTCTTAACTTGTCTCTATGAATGCTTTGACTTTCAACTTATTAGGCACCCACTATTATTACTGTCACACCATTTCACTCCATTAAAAATCTCTGTAGGCAATGAGTCAATAGAGGAGATATGTTTAGTAAGGACAGGGTGATGACAGTCGTCAATATGGCTGAATATGTAGATATACAAACATATACTTAGTTACCGTATTGTGGTAATACAATTTTAAAACCTAGATTGATTCTAGACAGGTATCCATTATAAATCAAGTTTGATTATGACTGTGACTGATGTTTCTACTGAGTTGTGTGAACACTGTGACAGCTGCAACAAATATTCAAGTTGTTTTACTGGTAAAATATACTGCTGATATACTGTATAATTCTACACATTACTACACATCATTTACATAATCGAATGTAAAAAGTACCAGGTCACAGCTAGGATCATTAAGTCTATGACCCACCAATTTGGGGGGCTTTATTTTGGTGTTTTCTACAGCATCAGCAACTATTGAGGAGTTTGGTGTCTTAGTGACTGCAGCATTTTCTTTCCCAGTTGTTGCATCACTGTTGAGAAAGAGAAAAAATATATATCAGTAGGTGTGAATATTACAGCTGAATGAACAATAATGCATGGAGACTTTGGACAGACCTTGAAAAATGGCACTTTTAAACTCTAAATGTAATTTCAGACAGGGTTGAGGGATGATGTCCATCGGTTGTTCCACCACTTTGGTCCAGATTGAAATTTCTTGACAACTGTTGGATGGATTGCCATAACATTTGGTACACACATCCATGTTCCCCTCAGGATGAATTGTAATAACTTTGATGATCCCCTGTCTTTTCATATAATGCCATCAACCTACCTACAAAACTAAAGACATTCCCATGAGCCTGAGTGCCATCAAATTTTATTCTCCTGCTTACATGCCATATATCTGACAACACTCTCACTCACTCATACAGACCGTCATCAAGAGCACAAGAACAAGGTTAAAGCAGACACACCTTCCTCTAACCAACCCTGTATCACACCCCCTTTCTTTCTCCTCTGCATCTCTCACTTTGTTTCACTTGTTTCATAAATCTGTCTGCTGTGGCTTTCACACGGAGGCAGATTATTGCTTTCCAACTAATACCAGTGACATTTCATGCTCAAGTATGAAAAGGGATTTAAGGCCAGAAATCTAATCTACTATAGTGTGCAATGATGAAATATCAGTGTAATATCTACCGAGAAGCTTGGGGAACCTCAATAGAAAGCCAGTCCCTGATATGATGGAGCATTTCTAATCCTATTTTGTCCTCTCCACTACCCTCTTCTTCTACAGCCTCTTTTCTCTTTCCTTTCCTTTCCCTCATTCCCACTGCATAATCCAGAGCGTCAGATTGTGGCTGCAGATGAGACTGCAGTATCAGGTGTAATGTTAGGGTCGTGCGTCTCTCATCTGCAGATCTCCCTCTGCAGCTTTGCTGATGCTATTTATGGCACATATGCACATGCAGTAGCATGGCTGAGAACGAGGCAGGGATTGGGCAAGCCTTTAGGGGAGGTGGGGAGGGGTGAGAAGTGCAGGGCACAATCTGCCTGCACACTGCTGTCGACGCTTGATGTTGGTCGGGTTGAGGCTGTGTTGGACTGAGCTGATTTGGGTTGATCACTGGACATGCTAGGCTGGATTTGCACTGGCTACACACTAGATTAGATAATTTGAATCAGGTTGAAAGAGCTCAGGCTGTGGCTAGTCTTAAAAAACGTAGTCCAAACAGGGTCAGACAACATTCCTCTGCACCACCAGTAGGACTCTCTACTGCCTAGCATACCACATTATCTTCACAGCTCCAGCCAGCCATGCATGTGCCTTCACCAACCCTGGAATGGTAACAGCACTATCAGCACTTTGTCTCCACTCAGTTTACCGTGGTGGTGGTGGTGTGTGTGCGTGTGTGTGTGTGTGTGTGTGTGTGTGTGTAGGGGGGTTGATTGTGGGTCGACATGTTAACAAAACACCCTGCGTCCGCCTCTCTCTGCTCCTCTATCTTCTGCTCCTCTGCTGCCCTGCTAGTGAGTTTGTTTGTGTCCAGCCAGCAGTCCTGAGAGTGAAAAGCTTCATCAGCTGAATTACTGGAAGTTAGCTGCCTCTATCAGTTATGTCTTGCTGGCCAGGACACATGGCTAGAGCTGTAGCGCTGTAGTTCCCTTACATCTCCTCTTTTATCCTGCCCTTTTGTTGTCCTTCATTTAGCCTCCTCTCCTCTCCTTCTAGCACATCTCCCTTCCTACACCCTCTCCCCTCTGGTAAACTGCTAATCCACATACATATGCAGCAAATTACATTATCCATAAAGAGCAGCTTTACTTGCTCCTCTTAACTTAACTACGAAGCAGCTTTTAGCTGCTATGCTGCTCACAGATGGAACC